>JABJVR010045393.1:0-30417 GCA_025773905.1 Chitala chitala
TCAGTGAACAAGAAGGAGACTCGACTAGCAGCCAACGCGTTGCCTATACCAATTGTCGAACGTGGCGAAATATATACTGCAGTGTTGCTGGCTTCGATCGATGTTGCTGATTACCGCGTGGCGTGGAATGCCACGCGACATGTCATCGGTCATCAGTAAGCGAAAAATTCAAATATTTGAATAGTATTCGAATAGACGCTTCGAATATTCGAATAGCAAAATAAAATGAATACCGCATCCCTAATTTAAATGTAATGACCATTCAGCAGTGCCAGACAACACCTTCCCCCAATTAGTCGATTAAATTGATATTCTATAACTTAGCAATTTGTCAAATGTTTATAATGCACACAAAATTGAATTTACTGAGCGGTCACCTGGAAACAGATGAGCAATAAGCTTGTTGGATGAATCATCACACAATTTGAAGACTGTTCAAGTATTTTTAATGGCACTTTGTCCCAGTGCTGCCTAATAAATTAATAATTCACCCATTCTTGAAAAGTAGCTATAGCTCTGTTAAGACTTAATAGGATGAAGTTGTTCCCCTTTTGACATTCTCTGTGAAATGATTTGTTATAATGTAAATCATGAGTTCTTTTCGCCAGCCATTTGCAGAAAATATATCTTCTTATATAGATTAGAAGCCTCTAAATTGAGTGCCATTGCCAGGCATGTGAAGAAGTTGTATGTCAGGAGACTGGGCTGGTTTCCAGGTCTTGTGAAGGTGAAGGGCATGGACTAATATCTGAGCATTCCAAGATCAAATCCTAGAAGTGGCTCTGCTGTTTAAGCCCTAGAGGGGTATTTATCTTTTTTATAAGTCTTTTATCCCAAATGTCAGCTAAGTAGCAATAAGTATGCAACTCTTGTTCCTTTATGTACAGAGCAAAAATGTAATTAAAAGTTAAATTTAAGTCTTTTTGATGTGATAATATTGCCTGACCTTGGTGTACACCCATGTCTTTAAACTGTGTTTCAGTGTGTTTTTCCTGCTCAGATTCATTTTTTGGAAGTCAAACAGCATAAAAGAATTGCAGTGTTACGCATTTTTGAAGTCAGGTTCCTTGTGAGATCCATGAATTTGGCTGTGTTTGACCACCATTCTGTTCTCTCTGAGCCAGTTTAAAGCATGTCTGTGTTCAAATGACTGGCATGGAAATTGGGTCTGGAGCCCTGTACACATGGACCTGGTTATACCCAGTTCCTTTGAGACATTATTATAATTTTTGTTTATTTGCTTATATGGCTTGCTTTTTCTGCTTTGAATTTCAGTGCTAGTCACCTCTAACTGAATTCATACCATCCTACTAATGCTGGTTACAAAGTTAGTGATGTCTGGGCTTCTGGTGCAGTTTGTCTTCTTCCTGTAGATGTTACAGGGGCTTAATGAAATGAGTTGCTGCCTAAATGTCTATGCCCCCTCCATAGCCCAATACAATCATTATGTCATTAGTTGTTTTTCCATCGTGGTTTTAGTCAGGGTCCTCTTTTTTATTTGTATTTGTTTGGAGTGCCTTGAACTTCCCACCGTGTTCAGAGCTCTTATTGAAATGCAGCCTCTGATCTGTTCATAATTCTTTAGCAGGGTGACTGTAAGACTATTCACAGTTTAACCTCTCACCATCAGTGCAGGTTCCTCATTTTGCTGTTAGAATGCAAGGGGGAAGAATTGAATGTTTTCCTGTCTTTTATTTTTGGGGTCACCTCAACCAGTCAGGTTCCTGATGACGCCCTCTTCCTTTAATGGGCACAGACGGCTCCATATTAGCCCCCTCCCTCCACTGTGGAGCTCCTTCCTCTGGGCAAGGTCAAGCGCTGTTTACTGGTGTAGACGCTGACTTCAGCAGAACAGCCTCCGTCAGGCAGCTGCCAGACCCACTCAGTACAGAAAGAACATGTGACAGCCACAGCTGTGTCAGGGAGAAGCTGACATGCCAGCACTCCATCACCTTAAAGACTGGAAGATGCGGGAGCCTCATTTGCAAGCAGATTGCATGTTGCCCTTGACAGGAGGGGATCAGGACACCTGTATAATTGCACGTAATTGTTACTGACTGACCAGTTAGTGCTGCTCATGTAACAACTGTGTTTCCTAATTGCTAGCCCTCAATCGCCCACACTGCTGTAGTGAGAGAGCTGCATCTTGGGTAGTTGTCATGGCAATATAAAGCCTCGTATACGTGCCTACCTCCACATGCATATTACTATGATTACCACTATTTTCAATGAAAAAAATCAGGTATACAGAGGTCCGTTTCTTGTCTCTGCCTGTCAGGTTGATAGCACAGTTTAAATTCTGCTTGTGTAAAAGCCTTCAGCTAAACCTGGTTCTCTTCAAAAACATGAAAGCCCATTTGTTCATGAATCTGTGAGAGCAGAGGTAATCTAGCCATTATGAATAGGAGACCTTGGATTTAGTTATCTGGTATAGCGTAGGCTGTGGCAGACTCCTCAGTGCTAGGGGCAAATCACACTATTTCTCTCCAGATGCTGCGGGCTTGGGTTCCATAAACCTGGGGGCACTGGCCATCCCATCCACTTGCTATTATAAGCCAGGTGTTGCCAAAGTGTATCCGCCTGTTTCCACAGTGACAGGGCAAGGTGTGCGTTAGCCTTATGCAGCAGGGAACCAGGTTCACGTAAAATTTTTTTGTTAGTGTTTTTTTAATTGATAAAAATAAAGTAATTTGGTTTGTTATGAAGTACAGGGTTGTTATAATTAAGTTTTTCCTATTCAGAGCACAATATAGCTCTAATTAATAAGCAGAATGGCACCACAATTAGTACATGTGCTATTCAAGGGATGGGGACAAGGATTCTTGGGGAATAAAAAATTGTAGTTCCAAAAATGTGCCACTAGTACAGCACCATGTTTCTGCTGTTCCATTTAATAGTTGGAGCTACAGAGAGCTCTGAATAGGGAAACTTTAATTATAACCACCCTATACTTCCAAGCAAAAGAAGTGGAATTCTTTTAATTTACGGTTTACTGTTCATACAGGTGGTTCCTTGAAAGAGCAAACGTAAGCATTAACGTATATAATTACATGCACAAACACAGAGTTTTCATTTCTCATTAGAGCCATAAGAAATGTGAATGGAATGGTGCGTTTGCTTGACTGAGCAGCCTGTTTATTTATCTGTACAACAGGAATTATTGAGTAGAGTGCAGGGGTGTAACAGATTGCAGAACACACGGTTCATATCATGGGTTTTGAGTCACGGATCGTATCATTTTTCAGATCAGAAAAAAAAGCAAGGGAGACAAATATAATTTTGCTTTCTATTTATTAAAACCTAATTTTTCCTGCTGAGGCATACAAACATTGTTCATTTGAACAATTTCCTTGTCCCTGGTTTCTTGTGTGGTAGGTCTGCGATGGGCTCCTCCCCAGTGTACATATCAGAGTCAATGTCTGAATCCCCTTCAGAACGTCCAAATTCTGCAGCATCTGCAGAGTTTATTGGAGATTTATTTTTGGCTTAAACTTACTGTCCTGTTAAATTAGTTAGAAGGTTTGCTATCATGATAGGCCATTACTGGCAACTAAAGGATTCCAACACTTTTGCATCAGTGTCAGAAGTTAAAGTAAGTCTAAAACACTCTGGTGGTTCTAGTGTTAACATGCTGTGTTCACATGAACACACAACTGCTTTGTCTGTGTCTTTTCACTGCAAACTATGCATGGAGATCCAGGGAATTATTACTTTAAAAAGTAACAGCAGCAGTTAAACTGTATGATAATGAAACTTTGCTATTAAGCCACAGTTGACATGCGTGCCGAACCGTGGGAGGGGATCCATATGGATCACAGGTCAACTGTGGTCACTACCGCAAGTAGTGTATCGTATTGTCTGTGTAATATGTGAACCTGTGTGAAACGCACGTTTTAACCTCTTGGTTCAAAAAAACCTAGTCATACCAAAACACAAGAGTTGTGGAAACATTTATTTAGAGTTATATAGAACCTTATTTATGTATTCATCACATACAATTGTTCAAGTTTACTGAGCTCTCCAGCCTGAAATGTCAAAGATAGACACACTTGTAGGCCATGGTGGTGACAGACCTCATGCTGAGTAACAGTGTTGAATGCTGAATAACGGAGATGATGAGTGAATGGGACACTGACAAATGAGGAGATGCTGAATAACAAGGAGATGATGAGTTACAGGGGGACACTTATAAATCAGGGAATGCTAATAAGAGGGGGATGATGAGTAATAGGAACATGAGGAGTAACAGCAGGATGCTGATAAACGAGGGGATGCTGTGTAACAGAGATGTTGGGTAACGGGATGACGAGTAGAAGCAGTGTACTCTAACATATGGGAGATAGCTGTAATTTTGTCTGTACAGCATTGTTAGTTGTTGATAAAGTAGTTTTGCTAAGCATGTTTGTTATCACTGGGTTTTTTCATTTCATATCAATTCACAAAGGAAACTTTAGGCATGATTTAAAGAATGTTTGTAAAATAATTTATTTTGTCCTCTTTGAAAATCACGCTCTTGAGGTTGCCTCAGTCAGTGAAGGAAAAATTGTACTGCACAGAGAGTAAATCGCTAAAAACAGGTTTTGTCACCATTCAGAGAATTGGTGTTTTGTCTGCCTAGAGACATCTGCTGTGTGTCTTGACAGTATGTATATAAATGTGAAACACACCAGTGACCATGCCATTATTTTTGTGTGTCTGTGCTTTGACTGTTGGTGCACATTTCTTCCCCAGCCAGAATGGGTTTTCCATTAAAGTGAAAAATGTGCGTATTACTTTGAAAAGCAAAAGCGTATCAGCATATTTTAATGGTTTTTCTTTCATGCTAGCATGTGCAAGTGTTTGTGTAAAAAAAGGTCATCAGTGAGCAGTGTTTCCCATGTCAGTAGTGACAGTGTGGTGTATGTAGTGCACTGCAGCCCAGAAGCTATACTGGGTGATTCTAAGCCTAATTTGATCACTCTACCATTAGACACTGTGTTAAGTGGGCAGGTTAGCTGTAAGGCTAAGGAATGACCACTTCCTAATGAAGCGGGTCCACATTCCTACAATGCCACATTGCTTGCTTTGTCAACTGTATTTTGTCCTGTTTTAGGTTCTCATGCTACTTCTACTAGCTCTCCTATATATAAATGGTCTATGTTTGTGTGACCCTGTTGCTGATGTCCTTCACAATTGTAAATTTTTGTTTGGCAAACTTTTCTTGAGCAAGTGACCTTCTCAAAGAGGTGTTATGTCCAACAATTGTTTTTGCTTTCATATGTCAGCTGTGATAATTAGAAGCTAAAGCTTTAAGCAGCTGATGTAAGTATTATGCATTTGCCTTGAGAGTATTTAAATGAGAAATTACCTTGGAAAATGTATATATTTGAATAATACAAAATAAGTTTTAATTTACTGAGATTTTTATTGTGTTTCAGTTCACCAGTGTCTACTAGAAAAATAAAATGTTTAGAAAACAAACGAATATCATTAGCAACTTTAGTTTGTATAGACAAATTAACAGTTAAACATTTTTCTTGCCAAATGCTGCAGTGCAGTTTTTGATTTTTTTTTTTTTTTTTGTGTAAGCGGTGTAGCCTAATGGCTGTTTCATTTCCCCTTTTCCCAAGGCTGTTGATGTATTGTAATGATGACAGTGTAGATGTATTTCTTTCCAAAATGCACACAACTACACAGTTTCAGTCTCCTGCAGCTCCTAAAACACAGCTTGTGGTTTCCTTTGGTCGAAACCACAGCTACAAGCTGAAGACTTTAATATTTGCTAATGGTTTGGCGAAACTAGATGTTTGTTCTTTAAATTCTTCACTGCAGAGTGCTATGCCTTCAAAATTGCACAGCTAACTTGCAAGGTGAGAAAGATCATTTGTGCTGCACAGCCCATAATAATAAAGGAGTTTATTAAAGAGAAGTACCCCTAAGGGAGCAGATAGCATTGCTTGATGGTGTGGAAAAGGGTTTGGGTGATGGCAGAAATGTGTTGATGGTGACGATTACAGCACTTTGTCCAGAGGCGGAGGGTAGTCTGGGATGCGTCCCATGCTGGGCGGGAGGGCATCATCTCTTCACTCGTCTGCACAGTACCGCATGTCGTGTTTGGGGCGCTGGGGAAGGCGTTGTCTTGCCGAACCTAATATTCTGTACACTGACACTGCAGTGTGTTGTTCAACATGGAGTATTTCATCAGTGTTTACCTTTCTTACTGCTCTGGGTGTGTGGGTAACAGGTGATTATAAGTAGGAAAGAGGTACGGGGCAGCTTCTTTTTCTAACATAGATACACACGTGTGTTGTTATTTTTTGTTATTTTGTTTTTATATTATAATATTGTTATTTTTGATTTTGAGGCAGAAATGCAAGGCAAATGCAGAACACGTTTACTTAAGTCCCTGTAGACTCAAAAGTGCAAGCCTGAACATGGGTTTTGTGCGTGTGTGCGTGTCTGTAGTTTTGTAAAATAAAGTACCGGTTTACCACTAGCAGCATGTGTTTCTTGCACTTTGTTTCAGATATGCTAATCATCAGTGTGGGTGTGCCTTGTTTGGCAGGATGTTTTCCTCATCAGTCACTCTTTGAGGTGTAGTTCATACTTCACTTAAAAGTACAACACCAGCGTGTCTGCACCGCTGTTTCTACCAGGACCTACCTGAAGGTGTCACACTGCACTCAGAAGTCATGCTCTTTAACTACAACTCCAAATGCTGGCCCACACTATTGCTGCCTGACCTTTGGTGACTCCTTTCATCTCCCTTTTCAGCTGGTGCTTAAAACTATTTGTTTGATGTTTGATTTGGTCTTTCTCCTCGTTTATCCTAACTGTTAGCCTTCCAGCCACCAGAACAGATGGCACCTTGTGTGGAAAGTACACCACCACCCCACCTACTTTAGTCCCATCAGTGTATGGGAAAGGGCTGCGTTCATGCCCTCATCCATGTACCAGTATGCTGGTGTTTATAGTTCAATCTAAACTGAAAGCCACACAGCTCTTTAAGAAGTTATTTTCCTCGCCATGTTATATGTGGGAGTTATGTGAGCCACTGTGGTTGCTGAGGTGGCATTTGCACATTATGAAGCCCATTTCACACATTATTCATTTTATAGGCAGATTCTCATTTGTCAATATGGTCCAGGCAATGGAACACTTAAATTTTGCCCTCACTCTTGGAGGGCCTGCCAATCTCAGACTGTTTTTAGATTATGCAATTCCAGATGGCGAATGTATAATGTGGAAAAACATGAAAACACTCAAGTAGTGTTACACAGAGCAAGCTTTGTTATTATAAAACACTTTGAGGAAGCAGATATATGCACAGTACAGTCAGCATTTCCTTCCTTCCTTCATTGTTAGTCCACTTATGTACCTTCCAGCTGCTGATGTTTCATGTGTTCTTCTCAGACCCTTCGAAAAGGAATAGCACCACTGTTTAAATGCCCGTAACCTCCCAAAAAAGGAACTAGCAATAGTGTTTATTACCTTTACAGTCAGACTTTCTTTCTGACCCTTTAGTAATTTAGTGCACCATTTCTCAAGGTTAGTGTCTATGTGAAACTTAATTTGTATATACATCAATGTGTAGTCAGTTTTAGCAGACATGTATCCATCCATTGTCAGGCTAAAAATTTCTCCGCAGTCATCAATTGGTTTGTCTCTGAATTACGAAATTCCTGAAGGTGGATTTATACCAACCATGGGACTTTTCTCTGGATTATATTGTTCACGTTTAGGACATTGTTTATGATGGATGTAGCCATGTCACTTAGCAGCCTTCACACATTTCATTGTGCTGTACTGACAGTGTAGCAGCCAGCATACGCTGGACACAATTCAGTGTCCACGGTGTGCTGCAGACCAAAATTGGTCTGCTCAGTGTCTGTTGTAAGAGAGGAGTTTTATAATAAAAGACTGAATAGCAAGCAGAAGAAACTACTGAATGTTCACAGATTTGGGTTATTTTATACATTGATTACAGCCTTGTTATTAATGTGATTTTCCTAATGTTGAGTGAATAACCAACACGTTTTACTGATGTCTGGCCCCCTGGACTCTCATCTTGTATAAACGGTGTGGAGAATAATATCAACAAAAAAAATTGCACCTGTTATTTTTCTGTCTTCCACATGAATTGCTGGACACTTCTTCAGTATGTGTCTCTCTGCTTCCACCTGCTGGCAGGAAACAGCACTGTGTGTTTTCTAAATCTAATGGAAAATTTGAGTGTCCTGACTCTTGGTGCAGAGGAGCACAGTGTGGTGATGAAAACCACACCTCTCCTAGGCTCCACGTCTGTCAGTCAGGCTGGATGGCTGCAGTGCCTAATGCAGCTCAGCCAAGCACAGCTGCAAACCCTGCTGACACACACCGTGTATGTAGTGTTAAGAGACATACAGATCAGTGGCAGCAGTCACATCGCAGAAAGCAGTTTACGGCACGCAGTAATGCAGTGTTGGTAGCAAGTTGCAGCTGTGTAGGTGTAGACAGCTGGTAGGGTTATTACTGTAATGACTGCTGGCCAGTTTGGTACTAGTGCTGAAATTGTGGGGATGTTGGGGAGGTGACGAAGGGCTGTTTCATGTTACAGCACATGTTAAGGAGGTGTCAGAGGGTTGCTTCATGTTACTGGAAGTTGCAGTGGTGACAAGGCTGCTTTATATCACTGTGAATGTTGGGGAGGTGACAGAGGGCTACTTCATGCCACCATGGATGCTGTGACAGAATCTTTTCATGCCCATTGGCCTGTGTACTCAAATCTGTTGCTGTCACAGTTAAATTCCTTAAGCGTTATTTACAGAATTTCTTTATTAGGTGAAGAACGTCTTCAACATGACAGCAAAGGAGGGGCGGAAGAAGTCTGTTAGCTGTCTGGTTGCTGTCGGAAACGGAAAGGGTGCTGCAGGTAGGTTAATTGGTACAATGAGCTGTTTGGACTTTTTGAATAAAATGGAGTTACTTCCTCCTGTAATTTTAACTGCCTGTCAGTCAAGCTTTAATTCCTGTCTGTGACACATGTTTTACTGAAAACTAAAAAGCTGTAAAGGTTAAGACACTTAAGATGCTATCTTTTGGGCTTGTTTTCACTGTTCTGTTTCATGTAATTGGAAGAATATGCTTTTTATAGGTTTTTTTTCATGTCATAACGTCACATAATGGGGCGTTAGGTTATTTTAATTTCAACACTTGTTATGCTGAGGTGTGCAACAGAAAACATTTGGAGCATTATTTTTAAAACTTTTTTTTTTTAACTTTGGTTTGAATCGTTATTTTTTCTTTACCTTGTAATGACGTGAAAAAGGGCAACAGAATCTTGTTTTTGATTCCAGGTTTTGCGTTGGGGAAGGCAGCTGAGCGAACCGCCGCCCTGAGAAAGGTCAAATAAAGGCAGCTTTAAATAGCAGTGTGTGAAGTTTAATGCCAGCCGTGCTCTTGTGCTGACAGAAACTGATTAATCGCTAACACACAATGTTTCCATTTCAGGCGAAGAACAGAGCAGTGCAATACCTCTATTACATCGAGAGGCACAACAACCACACCAGTAAGCCTCACTGCTGTTATGCTTGCAGGTCACTCTTGCCAGGCTGTTTAATCAGAGCTAGCAACAGTAAACTGGGACTTTTCCCTCACATTTCTAGTGGGAATGTGTGTACAGGCTAGTGCTGTATGCTAATGTTGCTAGGCTAATAATACTGACACATGCTGACGTTCCACCAAAGGCCTGTGTTTAACTCTGTTTACAGTCAAAGTCAGTAGATCTGGGTATCATTCTCCACACTGTCATGTCAGGCTTTTTAGTGAATCCCCTTACGCTCCTCAGGGGTTCCTGATGCTGGTGCCAGTAGCCTTTGATACATGCGTTGTTGTGTCCCCATCCTTCCTTCCATGTTTGTTCGTTTGAATAACTGTCATTGTTTATTGTTGGTCGTTGCCGTTGCTGTTGTTACACGACTCCATCTTGTAACAAGATCTTTCCACTCTTTTTAACCTTCTCAGTTTTACTCAAAGCTTAAGTGTGTTTAAGTGGAAGAATTTTATTTTGAGAAATAACTTGAAATTTAGTTACCCATTCTCCAATTTGCTTGAAGTTCAGTTGGAAAACAGCAATGTAACCATAAGGTTACCAGAGCTGTCGACTGTGTTTTCTCTGTGTGTCAGAGTCCATTATTAGTGTGTGTGTCTCCTTTGGCTGTGTTGTAGCACTGCTGATTTGCTCATGGTATCCAGCTGCTCTGTTGACTCAGAGGCCTTGTCATTCCCAGTGTTTCTTTCCGTCTGTTCCAAGACAGACCAGCAGACTGCTAGGCTCGGTCAGCACAACGTGTCCCCCAACGCCGTCTCGATTAAAAACATTAGGATGGAGAGCAAGCAGCATATCACAGCTGATATGAGAACACAGGGCTGTGAAACTGTACTAAATGCACCATTTTTTCTTTGTTCCTTCAGTCTATCATGACATCAACTCCACTTTCAAGAGGACAACGTTGCGCATGAAGAAGCAGAACAAGGGTGAGCTGGGGGGGCGTTTGCAAGTGACAGCTGTCACAGCTACATAATGACTGAAAGCTGCTCTTGTGCTTGTGTGCGTGTGTGTGTGTGCGTGCGTGTATGTGTGCGTGTGTGCTTGCGTCTGTACGCTCATTTTTCTCATGGCACTAGTGATGACTTGGGTGCTTTTTTGTGCAGTGTTTAAGAACTGGAAAAAAAATATTGTAAAGCTGTTTTTTTCCTGATTTACATAATGTGCTGTAGTTGTGACAGAATTTTATAGAACAAAGACACTGCAAGCAGCATAACACAAGGAAGGAATGAGTTTGATTTATTGATTTATTTGTATTTCCTGCTGAGTTTGTTTTGCTGATGGCCTGACTGTGGCCTCTGCAGTGAGCCCTTGTATGTGATGTTCACATACCAATGAACAACACGCTATCGTAGCTGTGGGGGTTAAAGCGCTAATGAGCTTTTATGTGTGGGTTAAAACACTAACGATCCTTTGGATACTGTGGCATTGAGGAAGCTTGCCAATTAAGCCACACATTCTGACTTTTACATCCTTAGTTTTTATATTGGCCTTGATCATTGTCAAAGAAATAGTGCGTTATGGGACATGTCATGGTGTGGCTTTATATATGTTTTTTGTAGCAAACAGGCTTCTTTGTGCAGTTTCATTGAAATGGCACTGTAGGAATGTCCCACTGATGTCACGGTCCCTAGATGAAGCCCCACATCTCTCTGTTGCCTGCTTGTTCCCAGTGCTGGTGCCCTGTGTCCTACGTATACATAGGTGTTCAGTCAGAGCTGCAGTGTGGCATGATGGGTAATTCTATATAAGACAGAAAGTGCAGGGTCCATGAACCCTGCTGTTTCACGCCAGTGTGGAGAAAAGGAAACAAAGGAGTAAAGATCATCCCATCTCTACTTCACCAAACACCTGGACAGCAGCAAGTCATCTTCTATGCTAAAGCATTCTTCTGGAGTGAATAGGCTGAGGGACGTGCTGCATGTTTAACAGGACAGAGTGGTTTTCCAGTGCTGCATGTTTAACAGGACAGAGTGGTTTACAGTGCTGCATGTTTAACAGGACAGAGTGGTTTACAGTGCTGCATGTTTAACAGGACAGAGTGGTTTACAGTGCAGCATGTTTAACAGGACAGAGTGGTTTACAGTGCTGCATGTTTAACAGGACTGAGTGGTTTACAGTGCAGCATGTTTAACAGGACTGAGTGGTTTACAGTGCTGCATGTTTAACAGGACTGAGTGGTTTACAGTGCTGCATGTTTAACAGGACAGAGTGGTTTACAGTGCAGCTCTGTCCTGACAGAGCTTTGTCATACTGTGAAGCTTCACAATGATTTTTAAAGCTTGTTAAAGGTTTCCACACACCAAGAGAGAACCTGTTTGATTTCAGTCAAATACAAAATGTTTTCCCTGCCAAGGTTAAGGAGGCTGCGTTTTCCTTTACACTTGCATTCTGTTTCATGGTTATGCTCTCATTATGTGTCATTACGTTCCACTTTGTTGCATTCTACTCTGCCTTGTGGTTTCGTTTTTGTTAACCTTCTCACTTACCATGTCCCAGGTTACGGACTGCACTGCCACAGAGCTGTCATCACCATCTGCAAACTCATCGGGATCGAGGACATGTACTGCAAAGTGGTCGGGCCCACAAACCTGCTGAACCTCACCAGAGCCCTGTTTCAGGGACTGGCCAGGCAGGTGAGTTACTATGGAGACATCCAGTTCTTCTGTTGGTATCTGGAATGGCAGCTGTTTGATGAGCACTTGACGGCCAAACTCCCTGTATGTGTTCACTTTGAGTGCCACCTAGACAGCACAGTCCTGGAAAAACAGCGATTTCCTCTTTCGCTGGAATTGAGACTCTGAGTCTGATTTAGGGTCCCTGTGCACTGCTCTCAGAGTTCACAGAGGATTTGTGTGTTGTGAGAGTTTGTTCTCTGACCCAGTGGCCCGGTCTTGAGTAGAAATGCTGGCCTGTTTTCATGGCCAGTCTGACTGGACCCTGAGCAGGATGAGCCAGGTGTCTCTGTTGCGTTCTGCAGGAGACCCACCAGCAGCTGGCTGAGAAGAAGCAGCTGCATGTGGTGGAGTTCCGCCACGAGACTGGGCCCCTGCCTCACCTGGTTGCCTCGCCAGCCCGTGGGGCACGTCTAGAACCTGAGCCTGAGGACGAAGTCCCTGACACGAAACTGGATTGGGATGAGGTGCAGACCGCCCAGGGCCTACGCCGCTCCCCCTGGGCTGGGGTCAAGCGGACCATCTGGTGAAGGGACACAGAGCTTTGTGCAGGAATGCACACTGATTCAGAACCATGGACAGTGCTTGTCCCTCTCTGCCGAGTGCAAGTTTGAAGCTCTGACAAGTCCTGCCTGAAAACCCACTGAAAAGCCTTCATGGGGTCTCCCAGAGGTCAGGACAACGGTCTATCACTGGTGGACAGTCTAGGCCATTTGGATGTGACAAAAAAGTTAACTGTACAGTGTACTTTTACCTTGTAAGATGAGTTGCACTAAAGCTACCAATTCTTCACACCAGTTCTGTTCAGTGGTTAATAAAAATGATACTGTACAATTGAAGTCTTGTTGTATTTCCTGTTCTGTTCTACTTTGTGACACAACACTCCTGTTGAAATCTGCCTGTTGCGCCTTCATATTAGCTGGTTCACACTACTCATTGATGTAGATTCAGGCCTTTGAGATGCTGTAGATTGTGTTTCATTTCTCTGTGTTTCTTTGCCTTAAAGCATGTCTCTCACATGCAGCACATGTACAGGGGCTTCTGGTTTGTTTACCTTTTATTGGAGTGCATCTGCTTGATTGGTTTCAAACCATGAATTATTCACTAGCTCAGACAGTTGTCACAGCCCAGTGCCCACAAATGATGGGCCCTCTCTATTACCTTGGCTGGAGGTATTTCCAGCCCCAAAACGTTGCCCAGGTTGAGCATGTGACTTTTCTATAGACTTTGTGCTTTAGTGCCTTCTCTTAATGACCAATACGGAGACCATCCCTATGATTTTAACAAGACACATTTTACAAGCATTTCCGATTTTAAAAGCGAACGCAGAAAGCAGTTGTCACAAGGCAATACCATAGAAGACATTGTAGAAGTAGTATTCATTGTAATGTAGGTATAACTCTGGGAGTGTAATTTTAAACAGCAATACTGCAGAAGGTCTTTTTTATTTAAATTCAGCCTGTAATATGCAAGTTAGATGAGCTGGTTTATTTCCGAGTAAAACAGCGCCTCACAGCTTTCAGGTAGACATATTACAAACGAGTGTAATTTATACAGTGAACCATCTAAGCTCATCAGCTGTGTTTTGCCATTCCTTCATCTGGTTGACTGTATATATGGATGGATTTAATCTGTTTTGCCTCCAGTTTCTAAATGTTTGGGATCATGCACATCAGTCACGACAGACCGGCCGGTGACAGTTTTGTAGGAAACTGAAAAGATCATGCCCACACTTGAAGCGCAATAAGGAGTGCTCTCGTGCGTCACTTTGAGCAGTGCTTACGTCATCATGGGCGTCTATCACTGTTATTAATTTGCATGACTACACAGGTTTGCATATGACTTTCTTGCTGCAATGTGCAACAGCTTTGCATGAGCAGTCTTCCCCAGATCTGACGTTTAAATCCCAAATGAATCTACGGTTTCCTTTCCTCTGGACATATGTCCATTGCGTATATTACAGAAACGAGGACGTAGCATGCTGCTTACTAACATATATCATATAAACACGTCAATTTTATGCTGATACTGTTCACCATGCAGACAGACTATCATTACCAATCACTTGCTTATAGACATTCGACTTTGACCTACCAAATGGCTGCCAGTTTCAGTATCCGCGGAAATGGTGATGTCGGTGCCGCTTGCCTAATGTGGTTATTAGTGAAATGGTGATGCAGCGTGACTTCACTTGCACTAGGTGGTGCTCACATCATTAAGAGCTTTGAACTACTTTCCATAGTTCATAAGCATAAAATACTGCTCTGTTGTACTGCAGCATTTCTGTTGGAGTAAGTGTTACTAATGCTACTGTACAGTCTCTCATTTTATATTAATACCGTGTGTTAACAAAGGATTGGGTAAAACCACACATACAGTCTATACACTTTATGATTCTGACCTTCCAAATCACATGACTGGTAATGAATACAGGTAAGATCCTACTTACAACACATCAGTTGCAGTATGTGTAGTTTATTTTGACTCATGGCTGTCCGTTTTAAGCCAGAGTCACTGTGCACTGACAGCAAACCACCACTAGCTACACTGCCCCACTGCCAGCAAGCTGCATCAGTATCTGGGTTAGTCGCTCTGCCTTTTAGTTGCACAGTTGTGTTTAAATGTGAGTGAAATGCAAACTAATAAAGTTTAAATATAGCTATCTGTCTGTTTTTTATTATGGACTTTATGTAGTAATTTATTGTAGCATACACATAATGCATATCTGCATACTGTAATACAATACACATCATGTACTTGTCATGTTAAATCTGATTTTATCATGGAAGGGAAGCCCTTTGTAAGATCCTGCCTGTATTACGGTGTTGTGCCCATTCGTATCACGCACACAGTTGAAGATCCTGTGATGTTTACAATTACATAGAAGCAGCTGCGTTTTTGTTTTTAAATGTTACAGTACAAGAACTGTGTGGTTTACCTAATGCTACAACCAGGAAAAGGTCAGCCTCATGTGGCCAAAATAAACCAAAGGCTTTTCAGCTGCTTCGTGTGGCACACTGATGTGTATTTACTCTGTAAATAAGAGAGGTGCAGGCTGCACACTTTTACATCAGGCTGCTGTCCACACAGTGATCTACTAGTGTTCTCCTAACTTTTTAATATATGTACAACAAGGCTTTTGCTCAGCTGGGACAACACAGTTTCTCTTTGCCTCTTTGTGTGTGGAGTGTGTTTCAGTTAAAGAGGCTAAAGTGCAAGTCAGGTGTGTTTAGCTGGAAGCCTGCCTCTCACGTTAGGCTGTGTGTGTGTGTGTGTGTGTGTGTGTGTGTGGAATCGCTCACTGTGTCTCTCTTTGGTTAAGCCACAGCAGGTATTATGCTCCCTGGAGTGGTGCAAGGAGCGTAAGGAAAGTAAGCGCACAGTCGTGAAACTGTTACACATTCTGTGTTTGCTTACTGGTACGAGTCTACATTTGTGTTAGAACACAGCAATAAGGAACATTGCATTGTGGGTTTGGGCACAATTGCTTCCAACATTACAAATATGTTTACAGAGAAAAAATGTTACTAAGTCTGCTACATGCTTTCAACATTTTCAAAATCAGATATACTGGTCTACAACAGTCAAAACATCTAGACCTTCTGTCAGGCAGAATCCATGTTGATAGCCAAGCAGGCTACACAGTTTCATAATATTTTTAAAGGTAATACAATGTGCATTTATAATTTCAGAATTTGTGTATTTAATTGTCTGTCTTGCATGTCACACTATTGCTTTACGTAAGCATAATCTGCAAGTGTACACAATATTTCATTTTATGTTGATCACAAACCAGATTTTGATATAAAATCTTGGGAATGTTCTAAACTCAAATGCTTCCTTCCTCTCTGTAGTGGTCACATCTGATATTTTTGTCTTACTAAAGATGTTTTCCCTTTTTTGCAGCATACTTCACTATTATACTGGCTAAACAAAAGGTCCACCCAATATCAAACTGCTTGTTCTTTTCAGGGTCTTGGGTGGCCTGGAGCCTATCCCAGATTGCAAGGGAGGAGAGGCCCATCAAAAAGCATGCATTAATGGCAGTTTTTCAGGGTGTCCAATCCACCACGTCTTGCCAGTGTGAAAGAAACATGCAAATACCATGCACAGGTTTTACACAGATTCAAACCCAGACGTGACAGCCACAAACCCAAAGCTTGGAGGTGTGCAGCATCAGTGCTACCCACTGATCCACTATGCAAATAAAGGGCACTTTAAACTAGTAGCTTCATTCATCTTGTCTGTAACAGTCCTTGTGGCCACAATCCTTTTTTTGTCTTTGTGACTATTTGTATGTTTGTGTTTGTCTACAGGAGTCTGGAATATTTTTATTACAATTTTTATTTTCACCACATCCACATCATTTTAAGTCTGCATTTCTTGGTTATTTAGATGTGTTCATTTATCACCAGAGCAAACAACTGATGATCACATTAAGGCATCACAGGATTTAAGAGTACACTTTGTGATATACCTTTATTACAAATAACTGATAAAGTTCTGTAAGTCATTACGTGTGTATCAAGTATGTTGCTTTAGTAACAAAAATGTAAAAAATATGGACACAAAGTTCTGGACAAAAAATACTACCTCGAAACCATTTTGTTAACTGCTATAGGTCAACTTTTAACATTTTTAACAAGAAGCAGTTATTCGAAGGATAGAACAGTTCACCTTTTCCACTTACAAATGAACAGAAAAATGTCAAGTGATTTAGGTAAGCTATGGATTCCGATTTTATGCATGATCATATTTTTAGGATCATAACTTGACATCCTTCAGGTATTGGTACACTTGAGTTTTTTGTAAGCAGACTCATGCTGCCACTGTCTGTTCCATAATCAGAAACTTCAGTTTTTTTATTCTTTATTTTTTTGCTTGGAAATGTTTAGAAATTCTTCCACCTTATTGCCGACAGAATGCAGTGGATGAAGTAGAAAAGAGTAGCCACATATGAAAAAACCTGCAGGGTAGAGAAAAGAAACAATCAGTTACATAATTTCTGCAATCATAAAAAAGTCATAAACAAGTACAGTGGGTATTTTCTCCCCCATAAGGGTTTGTGTGAGGAAAGTATATCATGTTCTTCAGAGATTGTTTTTGCAGTCCAGCCAACTCTATGGACACCTTTAAGAAATGAAAATATTTCAATAATAAAATATATAGAATTAAACAAAAAACCATTTATATTAAATACAATCATCAAAATATATTACATATTTTTTAAATTAAAGAGAATTTTACAGTTTAAATTATGAAGAGAGAATGTTATGGTTTCAAACTAAATAATTGCAGTACATTCCAACAATAAGAAATAACACTAATAATTCTAGACAATGATAGTAATAGTAACAATAAGGACGAAGAAAACAAAAAAAAAATACATTTTTTACATAGTAATTCACGTGCCTTTTATTAGCACTTTAAAAGCATATAAGTTATGAATCCCCCTGAAATCTTTCCACTGGGGGCCCATGGAGCATATAAATAACTATTTATATGCCTTCATCATGCTACTTACCACAGCAGCAATGTCGATTCGGTATGAATGCAAATTGGTAGACTCGGTACTAATACGAAGGGTTACTATGGCCAGTGCAACCGACGCACCGAGGTAGAAGAATGCTGCAACCCCATGGTATGCAAAATCCTGACAAAAGACAGAACGTTTTCTTATTTCAAGAGGATTGTAGCTTATGAACATCAGTAACAGGTTAGTGGTTGGAAGTAAATGCCAAATGTAGGTTTACAGTCATGGTCTGCAATTCATGCTGCTACCATATGCTACTCTGGATTTCTGGATAAGTACCACATCTGCCAAGACCCCATTCCTGATGTAGAGTTATTGGAGTATGGTTCTTATTTCCAATGAGTAGGATGCATTTTCCCGTGGATTCAGTGTCTGAACCAGTTTAGATGTATGGCTGTTTTACATGTCCATAGTACAGCTGGTGTTAAAGTACATGAATACTGGAATTAGCATGTGAATAATACAAGGAACCTGAATAAACTGTCCCAAAGAGGTTCAACAGTTAAATTTCTACCTTTTAAATGTGCCATTAAATGAATAGCAGGTGGAATACATTACATCTGTCCACAGTTATTGAAGATGTGCAGCATAAAGGCAGGATACCCAAGCTGGTATCTCCTAAAGGGTCTTACCGCTGCGGCCCAACCTCCACTGTTCTTGTGTCCACCAAAGGCAAATATGATGAGCCACAGGAAGGTCACAACAAAGCAGAAGATAGAGACAAACATCACCCATCCCTGAGGGTTGGTGGGCAAGACGTGTGTGGAAGCAACAAGGATCCAGACCAGTCCCCCAAAGATCTGAAAAACAGCACAGGCAGCCACTTCATTGAGCCAAACACTGTTAATCCTGCACCTGTCCTCTGTGAAACTTATTTTAACTTTTTTTTTTTTTAATTCCACTACAGGAAAATTTCTTCTCTGCATTTAGCTCATCCTACCCATTCAGTGCCCAGGGAGCTAGTGCAGAGTCTCCTGCTCAGGGACACCCCAGGTGACTGGGCAGGGATTCAAATCAGGAGACTTCCACATCACAGCCTGATGGCCTATCCCTTGAGCCATCAGGCCACATTTTATTTATTAATTTAGTTAATTTAGTTAATCTGCGGTGGGTTGGCGCCCCGCCCTGGGTACCCCCTGCCCTGCACCCTATATCTCCTGGTATGGGCTCCAGGCTTCCCCGTAACCCTTAACTGGATGAAGCAGTATAGAAGATGACTGACTGACTGACTGACTGACTTAGTTAACAGATAAGACATAAAACATGAACCAACCCAAAATTAGCACAACATCCCAAGTGAAGTTATTCAGCACTTCAGGCCTGAACAAGCATAAATATGGTAAAATGGCCACAGAGGAGTAAAAGGCTTGGTCTTGTTTTTTTGTAACGCTTATCACTGATCACGTAACATGGACACTCCACCTCCTTAGGTAACAACTGACAACATTCAGATGTAGTTGATTGTATTATGTAATACAAATAATTAAAAGCTTTTCAGTTATGAGACTATTTACCTATACATCAAGCAAAAAACTCACCTCAATGTACATATACAACAAGGAACAACAGACTAATTTACACTGATATACATGCACTGAAGGCTGTTCTTTTAATAAGATTTTACTTATTAATAATTAATAAGTAAAAAAACATGGACATGAAGACTGATTACCAAAACATAATGGCCTACAGTAATTTACAAATGTAAAAAAAAAAAAAAAAAAACAACCAACAAAAGTTCTAATTTTAATGTCTGTAAATAAATCCATATACAGTTTTAATTTTCAGTTAACATTTCGTGCTGGCTAAAAAAAAAAAAAAACACGGCACGTGCACCCTCCGATTTTTTGAGCTTTTATTTTTTTTATGTAATTTTATAAAGAAACTTACTACTAAACTGCAAAAAATTGTCTTTGTGTTTATGCCCCCTTAGAATGACTGTCTAATGCCAGTACTTAAATCAACCGAAAAGGCAATCACATTAATGTCTTTATATCATCCATCCATCCATTATCTTAACCACTTATTCCTGGTGAGGGTCGCGGGGGTCTTTATATCACTAGAGAGAAATTCATTTCTGAAGTGCTTCAGAGCCAGATAACTTAGCCATTTCTAAGTCCAGTCAGAAATCCTGAATCCAGTCCAAAAGCATCATAGATGAAGCAACGCAGCTTGATAGTAAAGTGGTAAGCAGGTGAGCTCTGCAGAGCCGATGTACTTACCAGTTCTGGGACATAGAAGATGTCTGGGGCAGTGGTACATATGCTAAGACCACTAGGTAAACTTCCCATAGACTGGGTTGTCGCCGCTGCCATGACCAGTCTCCTCGGTTTTTCCCAGGACTCAAATGAAGTATTCCAAGAACAGGTGCTGCTTTTGAAGAAAGGATAAACTCAAATAGCAGCTTTCACATGACGTCTTGATGCTGGACACACCCTAAAAACACAACTGAGTGTTGTGGCTGTCCCTTCTTGTTGGTATTGGTAATAAAATGACAAGATGACAAGCTCTGTATAACCTGTGCTTCTGGAATGGCAATTTTGTTCAACTTCTCTGGTATTCAAAAATTCAAAAATATGTAAAATGCCTATGCCTGTTGTGAAAGGTGTAAAACATTACATTCAATAGTCCTTTTGTGGAAGTTTTAAATTTATATGATTATTTTTATGAGCGAATTAATGTGTATTTTCTGCAAATATGTGCTTTAAATACAAGCACTGATGTACATATCATATGTCGAATGGAAAATTACCGTCTGAGTGGTCTGTGTTACGTCTGGGTATTGCAACGTACGTCATGATACGATATGTATCACGATACAATGTGATTAAATAAATTCTGATCACAAGTTAGCACATTAGCCATTTTATTCGTTTAAATGATTAAGTCAATTATCAGACAAATTAACACCTGGATTTGAGTCCCTTATATGTTAAAGAAACAAAATTTCAAACCAGAAGTCAGTTCAGAAAATTTTTTTTTTCCTGGAAAAAAAAGCACTTCTGACCAGTTGCGTCGTTAGGTCCGATCATTCGGGACTTCAGCCCCGAATATTTTCGCATTGAAAAAGGTGGGGCTTATAGCAAAACAACAGACAAGCACCAGGCAAACTTGACTCAGCTCCTGATTTTTTCAATAGCTAGAATCTCTATGCACAATATCTGTCTGTCTCACTAACAATAATCGTTAGTGAATTGTTCAGCCCTAAACTTTTTCAACAATGATGAGTTTCCAGGTTTGTTGACTGTTTCCCCACAGATGTAGTTTTTTTGTCTGCTGCTCAGACATGACAAGTTACTCCATCCATTATCTTAACTGCTCATTCCTGGTGAGGTCACAGGGAAGCCTGGAGCCCATAGGGCACAGGACACCAACCCACACACACTACAGGCAATTTGGACACACCAATCAACCTAACCTGCATGTCTTTGGACTGTGGGAGGAAACCGGAGCACCCGGAGAAAACCCACCAAGCACAGGGAGAACATGCAAACACGCACACAGACCCAAGACGGGAATTGAACCCCAGGCCTGTGCTAACCACAGTGCTAACCACCACGCTGCCGCCATGTTACTCCAGTTCCCTGTAATTAACGCTGCTCTGGCGTTGATCTGCTTTGCGCCAAGAGCGTATTCAGTACCAACGTCTACTTGCAGCTGATCGATTAGGTGGCAGCTATACCAATACAAATATCTTAAGAAAACACAACGATGTATCGATTATTAGGACACAGTCCCAGTTTACCTGTCTACATGTTGTTTCAAAGAAACTGTGTTCTAGTGCACCTGCTTGACAGGAAGGTGATGGGAAGTGCACTAAACCACAAGGCTGGTAGAAGAAACTGTGCAGCCTTGACTACTGAACTGAAGCTGTGTTATAAGTAACGTACGTGCTGCTGATTTGAGTTAGGGTGTGTTTCAGATTGATAAGGTGTATTAGAGTAAACATTTAATGTATACCTGTTATGCATTAATGAAAGACGTGTGTTTGGTGAAGAATGTGCAAAGGTTATACAGAGACATGTAGGGGAGAGGAAGAACAAGATGTGTGCCTGACCACATGGGTCATCCAGGAGCTGATCATGGATCATATATCACTCTATCTCCTTTTGACATAATCAGTGAACCACAGAACTGGTTTTGTTTAGATTTTGCAGAAGTAGTGGGCCTAATGCTGCATGTAGAAAGTGGAAAATACAAGGTGAAATGTCAGTAGAAATTATGCTTACAAGATGTCATAATATTTTTGCTTGAACGAATGGCTCCAAGTTTCCCATGACCCTTAACAGGATGAAGCGGTATAGAAGATTAATGAATGAATGAATGAATGAATGAATGTATTGGAAGAAAACATGAACCATAGCAAACAACATTTAACCAATGAGCATATTCAATGTCAGGTTTAGAAGCTTTAAAATGGTATAAAAGAGCTGAATTTTCTTTGTTACGGGGGACTCTGAATGTTTGACAAAGCAACTCCCCCCATTGCACCCTGGGTGGAAAAAAATGCAACATCTTTTCATTATATTGCTGGACTGATTCATAAACTTGAATGAGAGATTTTTTACTTCCACAATTTTTACTTAAAAAATCTGCAAATGTGGTTGGTTTGTTGAAATTGTGCTTTTAATACTACTAAAAGTGTCTCATGGCAATGTATTTTTCAATTGAAAATTTGATTTTTAAAAGTATATTAGTATTGGCCATGCTCTATATCCTATCAAGCTAAGGCCCTGTAACCTAAGGGGTGTGGTAGTCCTAAACACAATGAGCTGGTAACAGATGTGTTTTTGAGCCGATGCGTTCACTCTGCCATGGCCTCTCACTGCAGCAATCGTGTGGCAGTACAAAGGGAGTACACTTTTGAATGTAAATTGTTTATTTTGCTTGCCAGTTACCCAGTTCTGACATTTCACTGACAGACAACAGGTTTGTGTCACAACCCTGGTCCTGTCCTGTCTGGTTTCTGTTGTTTCATTACAGATCCACTCCTGGACCCTCTGCAATTTGTCTACAGAGCCAACAGACCTATAGATGATGGTGTAAAGTTGGCCCGCCACTTCATCCTCTAGCACTTGGAGTCCCCAAGAAATTATGCCAGGGTCCTTTCTGTGGGTATTAGTTCCATTTTCAACACCAAAATCCTGGGCCCTGCTACAAGACGAGCTCTCCCAGCTCAGTGTGCCAGACTCCATCTGCAGGTGGATCACTGACTTCCTGACAGACAGGAAGTATCATGTTAAGCTGAAATACACCTCTCACTCCCTCACCATCAGCACTGGTTCTTCACAGGGCTCTTTCACCTCTACTCTTCTCCATGTACACAAACAGCTGCACCTCTTGTCACCAGTCTATTCAGCTCTGAAAGTTCGCAGACCACTCCACCCTGGCTGGGCTCATCTCCAGGGGAGATGGGAGATCAACCATCTGGTGACCTGGTGTGAAGAAAGCAACTTAGAGGTCAATGCATTAAAACAGTGGAGATTTTAGTAAACTTTAGGAAAAACTCACCCCAACCCACCCCTATCACTCTGTGTGGCTCCCATATCACTATTTTAGAGTCCATACACTTCCTGGGCACCATCATCACCCAGGACCTCAAGTGGGATCTTAACATCAGCTCCCTAACCAAAGAATCACAGCAGAGGATGTACTTTGTGTAGCAGCTCAAGAAGTTCAACTTGCCACAGACAATGATAGTAAGTTCCTACACTGTCATCACTGAGTCCATCCTGACCTGCTCCATCACCATCTGGTATGCTGCTTCCTCTGCCAAGAACAAAAAGAGACTGCAGTGTATAATTCACTCTCCTGAGAGACTGACTGGCTGCAGTCTGCCATCACTGCAGGAACTACACGACTCCAGGACACTAAAGCATGCGAGAAGGCTTGTGGCCAACCCCTCCCATCCTAGACACAGATTTTTTGAGACACTATCCTTTAGCCAGAGGCTGCGATCAGTCAGGACCAAAACTACATGGCTCAAAAACAGCTTCCTTCCATCTGCAGCTGCATTAATCAACATGGCCCAAGATCCTCACTGACAGCCATACTGTCTGTAGACATTACCTTGACCAACACAATGCGTTCACTAACCACAATTGGTTGTACATTTGCAGAAAATGTATACTGTGCTCTACCTCAGCCTGACTTTTTTTTTGCAAAATGGTCTGATTTTTGGACTTAACTATTCAACTTATGCATATATTCGACTACTGGTATATTATTGTTTTGTTTTTGTATTGTTGTATGTCCATTATCTATTTGTAGGACTTCCTTCCCTCTCTACCTTTTCCTATTTAATGTTTTTTTTTTCTCGCTCTCGCTCTCTCTCTCCAAACTGTTTTGCACCACATTATCAAAATAAATTCCTTGTATGTGAAAACATACTTTGCAATAAACCTGATTCTGATTCTACCTTGTCTAGTATTTGTTATCTCTAGGTTCTATCTTTAGTTTGGTTCTGTGCTATCGCTATACTCCCTGTCCTGTCTAGGTTTGTGATTGCTATGCTTGTCTCTTGTTCTGGTTTTCACCTTTCATTGAATCAGTGTCTGCACCTGGATCTGGCTTCCTGGGCTGTCTATATTTACCCTCCTGTATGAGTTCTACCCAGCTGGTTATTAGATGTAGTTCTACGCTTAAGTCTTTGATGTTAGTGCTGTTTCAAGAATAAACCTTTCTGCACATAGACTCTAAGATGAGCGTCAGGTGAATATTTAATGTAGTGAGCATAAATGAATAAACTGTGTAATGAAAAATTAGGCTAGTTTCCAAAACAGCAAAGTAAAAGGTTGATTGTGAGAACTTTTTTCCAGTGAAAATGGTTCTGTTTTTTGTTGAATACAGGGGAAGACACATTGTTTGGTCTGCGCTTAGGTTTGTTTGTAATTGTTTTTTATTAATCCCTTACTGATCCCACAATGAGGAAATTTGTCCCTGAGGAAGACACTCTTGGCCAGCTTCCCGGACACTGAAGATGGCTGCACACCGCCTTCCCCCCAGGGGGATGGGTTAAATGCAGAGAACAAATTTTTTGTATGTGTCCCACATACTTGGCTATAGAACCAGACTCCAGGAAACATGCACCATACCCTGTCACACTTCAGTTAGCAAGGTGGTTAAAGTGTTTAAAAAAGTGCCACAGAGATGGCAAAAGCATTCGATAATAACACAGCTAAGAACTTTGAATGTGTGTCTTTCTCTCACCATACAATGAATTTTTAACATTCAGCAACATGTTACCAGTAAGCTAAAGAGTGTCATGAATAACAATATTTTTTCTTTGGCTATGGATGCAGGTACTGATGTGAGTGATGTAAGACAATTATAATCATTTATGTTTTCATAAGCTGCTGACAAATTAAATTGTTGATTATTTAATAATCAATAATAATAACCAGCTTACATTGTCACTGCATAAATATACATGCTGCACATACATGTAACAATGAAATTTGTTCTCTGCATTTAACCCATCCCCGGGGGGGAGCAGTGAGCAGCCACACATGGCACCTGGGGAGTGTCTTGTCGCCAATATTTAATACACAAGAAGAAATTACTCTACAAAATATATATATAAAAAACAATGCAGTTGGTAAGACAGACTGTCCAGCCCCATGACATTTCAATGTTATGACCCTACCGAGCACTGAAGTCGCCCATCCCAGCTTTAAAGAAAAATAAACCCTTGAATGACAGTGAATTCTTGGCTGTGGTTCATATGTCTATATAACCACTACCTTTAAACAATTAACCATTCTTTTTTATGAGAGCAGGAGGCAAACAGTGGTAAATGTTACTTGGTAAATGGTTAAGGCAGCTCCTTTAAATTTACCCATGAGAGCAATAAGACATACAGATATAAAACATTAACCTGAAACGTAATGATGTAAGCTTAATGTAATGATGTAATTTTGACGTAACAATGTAAGATTAACACAACGATGTAAGCTTTGACACTCCAGCGACCTCCCCAAGTAGATAATGTGGTCAAAATAACATGGAAGGCTAAGCAGCAGTGAAGAGCTGGCTTTTTCTTCATGGAAACAAAAAGGGAATGAAAGTGGAGCTGCTAGCCAATGGCAGTTCTACCCCATTTCACCTGGGGGGCAGTTGTTGTATTAAAGGTACTGTATGTATTTCACTTTACTGTCCTCTAAATATTAATTACAACAGATTGCCATCTCTATAAAACACAATTCTGAAAACCAGCAAGTTGCTTATTTATGCAATGTTTTTCAATTACACTTACATTTTTTACACTTGTATGCTGTACTGACTGGGATGGAAACTGCTATTTTGTAGAGTTTAAAGACCTCAAAAGCGACTTGTTTTTATAAGGCTCAACAAATAATTCCAGCTGTACAATATTGGACAGTCTCTCCATAGTAAAATTATTCTGAACTGATGTACTTCATGTCCCAAGTTTGATCAACAATCAAACATTATAGCAATTGACACCAGAGCCTCCTATGTAAGAAATGCATCATTTTTTGTTTGGATTTTGGAGGCCATTCATTATGTCACATCTATGTTTGGTAGAATACAACAAGCCAAGCAATATACTATAAATATAACTACAAGCAAAACTCAACATCCTCATTTCTGTTTTTCGTTTTTGTCAAAGTACATGTTCTTGCTTTACATTGAATTGAACTGAATTGAATTGAGAGAGAGAATTTGTAAAACTAATTAAATGGTTTAAGATTTAAATGGCAAATCATAGACCTTTCTTAATTCAAGGTACTATGTGCTCATGGTATCATTTCGATTGTAGCCGCCTTGTTCGTTCCATTTAAAAACTATGACTCAGTAGCGTAAGTATGTAGGCCTACATTGAATAACACAATGATAACATTTTACGTGACTTGGAAATAACCGTTAACAATGTGTAGATATAATCTGCAGCACAGCCCAGAGAATCTAGGTCTAAAGGTATTTGAGCAATCAGTGTTTTTCATGGCCGTACATCGAAAAACACAAAAGCCATCTCAACTGAAAAAAGATGTCTTGGGTAAAGACTAAAATATAGGACTATTTGAATATACCATTAAAATTTCCAAGACTTTAACAGCTGTATTTCATCTGGTACCCTCGCACTATTTAAAACATGCTTTTAATATTCTATTCACTTTAAGAGGGAACTGGCTCCAAATGAGACCACAAATCTTCATACACGTACATGTTATGCATATTCAGGGAGGGACCATAACTAGTGTTAATGCCAATAATAATTTCTTCTTTTAAAATTTCACTAATTTCCTCAATGAGTTTATGAATTCACCTTTATGGTTTGATAGATTAAGAATTTTCAATAGATAGATTAAGCAATTTAATGCCATCTTTACAAACCATTTTTTAGAGTTGGGGTATTCAAGACTGCACATGGTCTCAAGTCTGGTCTCGGGTACTTCTCAAAATGGTTTGTATTCAGTCTTGACCCAGACTCAAATATTTGGGACTGAAAATTTTCCCAGTACCTGCCAAGTTCATGGCACATATCTGAAACATAAATCAAAAACAAGGCACATAGCTTGTTATTAATACTACAACATTAGCGCAGGATAGCTAATATTGGTAATGTTTTCTAAAATATTTCACTTAAAATACATGGCTCATGTTTTCTAGCTATGAAACCATCCATGTAGCACAATTGAATCAATTTTTATACATAGTTTTTATAGACTTGTGACCTGTTATTACCTGCCATCTTGTAGGGCAAACCAACTGATTAACGGTAATGAACTCAGACTCTGTTTATTGACCATAAAATTAAGCTTCAAGTAAAGCACCAGGAGAGAATACAGTAAAAAATACAAAAAAGCCCAGTGCTAGTAGACCACGAAACAATGTGATTTGTGATAAAAATGCATATGATATAACTTACTTAAGCCAAAGTCACCTCTTGTTAAAACACTGTGTTGATTTTGTGATATAACAGCTTTCTTGTTATTTCACAAAACCAGTGTATTTTGTGAAAACACAAAAGTCTCTTGTAAAAATATAAAAGTTTCTTATAATAACACAAAAGTATAATCTGAAATGTAAAAAGATTCTCGTTATAAAGAGAATTTTTTTATTAAAACACAAAACTAAGCATATTTTGTATAGTGGCAGCAATACACTGCTGCAGTTATGCCTATTAAAATGTTTGCTAAAAGCCTTAAGAGATTGATACTTATTATCTGTGAGCTTTAATATCATATCTCATTTTAAAAATGCATTGTAGCAAAGTGAGTTCATAAATTGATTTTCTACTTCATGCACTTAGATTAGATATGCATTGGTTTTGAAATGAGTATGAGCTGAGGAATGTTGAATTTAAACAAATCAGTGACTGAATGCAGTGTATTTTTGTATGTTTTTTACACTAAAATTCACACATAGTATCGAATCACTTTGTGCTCTAGGCTGGTCTCGATCATGACTCATCTGTTACGAGCTTGGCCTTGAGCACAACGCACTTCACTTTGGAGTCAATCATGACTTGGATTTTAATGCTTAAGGTCTTGAACAATGCAACAGTACCAGCTTCATTTGCAAAGGACAAATTATCATGTCAAAGAAAATATCTGGTAATGGTGAATGGAAACAGATTTTCAGAAATGATTAAAAATAACTAAAATATAGATTTCAACAAAGGTGACAAGTGGTCATTATGTAAATAAGACAAATTTCAATAAACTTTCTCTGAAAATTAACCAGACTTATTTGTATGCCTCTTATACATGCAGAATCATGACTTTGCTTTACTGGCAGTTATTTAAAAGTTTACAAAGCATCAATTTACAGTATCTGTATACTTACCTGTAAA
Source organism: Chitala chitala (assembly GCA_025773905.1). NCBI lineage: Eukaryota > Metazoa > Chordata > Actinopteri > Osteoglossiformes > Notopteridae > Chitala > Chitala chitala. The sequence continues at coordinate 28,590 of JABJVR010045393.1, forward strand.
GTTGTTCTTAATTTTCAGCTGTATGCATGCATAAACTGACTGTGATGGAAACAGCAACAACTGTATAATAACCTATTTTGGGGTGTCACGCTGGAATCATTCAGGGAAATACTGTTGATGTCTTCTCCAGTTGCCTTTGGCTTTCAAATGAATCTACCTCACATTTCGATTACGCAAGAGCTGACGTGAAGTCACAGGTGAGGCAGAAAAGGGATGCCAGAAGTGCGGTACTACTGGCTGACACAGGTGCAGCAAGTGTGTCTCTGTGGTACGTGTACTGGGGCATCATGAACATAAGGGACAAACACATAAAAAATAGGTAAAAATACAAACTGGTGTTCCCTACTAATCTCTAGAGTTACTCTTGGATACAAAGAGTTAAGGTGTCTTCTGTAATTGTACATACACCTCTATGTATCAAACACTAAATGTGCTGAGCTAATGTTGTGAAAGAAAATGTGTAATGCACCAATGCTGATGACTGAGCATTAACCAGGCTGCTGGGAGTCTGCCATCTCATTCTGTGCTATTGAACTGCAAGAAAAAGATTTTTAATGATTATTTAATTAATAATTAATTTAGTTTATGAAAAGTGACACCACACACAGGTACCAGCCCAGATAATAAAATCAACCCATGGCAGACACAGGCCTAGAATGGGCTCTCCTAGTGAGCAGATTAAAACTCTTTGCTCATACCAATAGTGCAACCATGGCTGAAAAGCAAATGCAGACATGAAGAACACAACACCCTGAGAGTAAACATTGACTGAGAAAACAAAGGACATGGATGTGTTGCCCAGCTCCTCCTCCTCTGCTGAAGCTGAAAAGCCTGCTAGGTGAATTGCATTACTTCTTTCTTAATGACACAAAATATAAGCTTTAAATAAAACACCTTTTAATATGAACCACCAACCTCACAACTTTTCCAGGTTGTGAAATTAGTTTAGAGGGTTTATTCAAATTCAGCTGTTTGGCAAAAATGCTGTGCTTATAACTGCTCAAGACAAGACATCTGAGCATTCTGTTAAAGAATTAATTATCTGAACTGCATGGTCTCCCACAGCACTGGTCCATGGACTATGAGATTACCCTCTAACAGTCTCCTGACACAGAAAGGAAAGCTCTGTTGTGGGTATTTGAGTGTGTGTGTGTGGTTTGTAGGGTGCAGTAAAAACTTTAAAGTGAGCAAGAACCAATGTTGAATGGATTCTAGTTTTCCAAAATAAAGGAAAGCAATCAAGGTTTCCATGGAAAACATTCTTATGAATTCCACAGTCTAAGTCCAACCACTCAGTTATAACCAAGGTCTTCAAGTGGTGGTATCGTTGAGAAGAATGATATCCAGATTACCTAATGGAGGAACTGTGAAATGTAACATTGCGAAAGAAATTCTATCTGTGTATGGAATGTTTTCTCTGTTGTCATAGTGGATTAAACCAACAAAATATTTGTCGAGAACCTTGGCTGACTTTTGTTCATCATCGCATATTTATGCTGAAACTGTAACACTAGAATTAAAAGTTGAAAATATAGATAAGGAGCTATCGTTTCGTTTAACCTTTGTCAACAAAGTAAGTTCCTTTTGAGGGGTGAAACAGAATAGCGTGGTTTAGTTCATGACCCTTTACGTGAAAGAGGAGCATCCAGAACTGTAAATTATACACGACACTGTACTGCCCTGCCCTCCTACCATCCACCAGTCTGAAGTTTTACTTGTAGTGAATACTGTAGTGGCGTGGTGGTTAGCAATGTCGCCTCACACCTCCAGGCCTGGGGTTCAATTCCCACCTTGGGTCTGTGTGCGTGGAGTTTGCATGTTCTCCCTG
>JABJVR010045404.1:0-30417 GCA_025773905.1 Chitala chitala
GGAGGTCATGGCGAAAAGGTGTAGAGAAGGAAATAGTCAAGGAGGTCATGGCGAAAAGGTGTAGAGAAGGAAATAGTTAGGGAGGTCATGGCGAAAAGGTGTAGAGAAGGAAATAGTCAAGGAGGTCATGGCGAAAAGGTGTAGAGAAGGAAATAGTTAGGGAGGTCATGGCGAAAAGGTGTAGAGAAGGAAATAGTCAAGGAGGTCATGGCGAAAAGGTGTAGAGAAGGAAATAGTCAGGGAGGTCATGGCAGAAAAGGTGTACTCTATTTGGTTGCATGCGCACACACACACCCCAGCTCTGCAGTGCCCCTGCTTGTTTTATATAAATCAACATTCTGTTGCTATCATGACAAATTGGCATCACTATAGCACTGTTCTTCCTTTATTTTGTATATTTCTGTATGTGCCCTATTGTGTTTTCTGAGAATGAGAGCGTGGACTGTAAGATCTGCAAGTGGTGGGAGGTGGGGGTCAGAGGGACGACACTTTATGCTGTTCCTGTGATCATTTATAGAACAGAGAAGCTCTGGCTCAGTCTGTTTGCGAATTGCAGCCCCGCCTCCTACTGCGTGCGTTTCCATGCTCTGCCTGAAGCGCTCACACTCTTCACCTCCAAGCGATACCAGGAGGTGAGTGCCCCAGAGGAATGTCCATGAAACACTTGCTCTCCCTCCAAGGAAGCTCCTCTCCAGGGCTTGCTACCCTTTGAATATGCACTCATACTCCTAGACAGAGGAGAGACGTCCTGGGTTCAACTCCGAGACAAGAGAAAAAAAAAAACCCATTTTGCGGCATTAAGCCACATAACAAGTGCATGCAGAAACAAATTTGAGAGGGGAGAATGTGTAAACGGGTGGGAGTGGCTTGAAGAGTCAAGGTCGCGACCCTGTCAGAACGTTGGCTTCCTTGGTTGGCGCTGTATCCCAGCGTTTTTTTTGTGTTTTCAGATTCATGCGGATGGACAAAGACATTAGGTTAAATAAATTGGGTTTAAGCGCAGAGCACTCATGGATAATGGGTGCGTTTGCCTAAATGAGCCACGGGTGTTGCCTGCCTGGCTGTTTTCCCGTAATGTTTAAGGAGGCGGGGGCGAGTGTTTCTGATGCTTGTTGTTAAGGGTGCTGAGGGCTCTGCTCAGAGAGGATGAGTGTAGTGCTCTTCACAGTCTGATGATAACATACACAGTCATCGAGAAAGCTCCGCCTAGCTCCAGGAGTTAATCTGAGGAAATGCCACACATATCTTGTAGGAATGTTGTTATGTTTGGGGGGGGTCTTATTTAGGGCGTGGCCTCCACTCGATGATAAGGTTGGCATCAGTCCATAAATTCTGACATTGACAGTTCAATTAATGAATTTGAATTATAATAGAAGGAAAAACAACCCTCCTCTATCACAAATTCTGATGCTGAATTTTATTTGTAATTTTTATTGCAATTTAATTGGCATCCCATAAATATTCCACACTTTTTTACAACGATGGGAAACTCTTGTTAATCAAATAAATTAGCCTTTTCTGCTTATCACTGTGAACAATGCTAGAGGAGGGCTAGTCTAATCAACAAATAGTAGCATTTAGTTTTCAGATCCTACATTTTCCCTTTTCAATCCTAACCTTTGTTCTGCAGAGAAGTTGCTTACTCCAGACCCAGCTTCTCTACAGGGTTTGAAGAAAATGGAGCTGTGAATCTCATGCTTTGTGGCTTTAACTTCTGCTGTCAGTCACCTGCTGGCTTTACCTGATGGGATACAGTAATGAACCAGGCCGAACCTATTGGTGTTTGGCACGTGGAAATCCCGCCTCCTGCATTGTATCACTGTCATAGAGACGCTTTCATTATTGACACTGGACAGCAGGAGAAGAGGGGAAAGGTGTCTTTAGTACCTGTGGAACAAATAGTCCCTGTGTTTATACCACCAACAACCTGTCTATCAGCATTACGACTCAGTGTTATTTTGAGATAAACTACTTTCCTGAGCAGCTATCACAAGCTTAATAAATTTATTATCTGTCTTGGAACTAATACTATAAATGCTATTTTTTACGTTGTCCTCCCCATTGCATTTATATCAAGAAGTCAAGGGTCATTTGCATAACAGTTTTAAACAGTAGTCTTTAGCGAAAAATATTTACTTCAACTCTTTCCAGTTTCCTAACCTAACGAGTAGCTGCATGTCTATGGATCAATGGACATTTTCCTGTAGGGGAAAACCATTCTGCACCTCTGTTGGTGACAGTCTTGAACTTGATGACAAACACAAACTTCACTACTTCACTGTGTCTGCGTCATAGCTTCTTTTGTGACTGCACACGTGATGTTGCAGCACTGAGCTCAGTTCATCATTTTGGAAATGAGAGGCAACAACAAAAAGCAAAAAGTGAAACTTGTAAAATGAGGTTTTCTCTTCTGCTGTCTGCAGACTTTAAGGGTAACGTGGGATGCAAACTCCACACTGAGACGAGGTGTTTTTTTTTAACCACGCTTTGAAGATGCTCGTGCAGTGTTTGGTAGGAGGTGACACTGACAGCTTGATGGGGCCCGATCCCATACACGTCTACTCGAAGCGTGCCGAAACTCAGTAAGGCAGGAGTCATTAGTGCTGCTTTGTTCTTGTTCCATTTTCAAATGCAGCAGGAGCTCTGACTGAGGCAAGAAGCCACTAACCGTGCTGACATTGCCAGTTGCCACGCCCAGCAGAAGTGTCGAGTGATGTCAGGCGGGTGATGGGGGTGTGGTGTGAAGGTGTGAGAGCTCATTACCATGTTGGCCACTGATTGGTTAATGCCTGTTAGAGGGACGTACTGTTTTAATGAGGGCGTTTTGCACAGCGTTGGTCAGCAAGATAACTAATCAAAATGCTGCTGGTGTCATGCAGTTTTTTTTAAAGAATGACATCATGGCAGTGCGTGTCCAAGGACACTGATGGCAATCATCGCAGAGTAAGGTGGAAGTGGCTGAATGCTCATTAACTCGTTAAGTCTGGTAGTGGCTGAGTACTCGTTAACTCGTTAAGTTGTGCTGTTACTTGTGGAAACAACTGTGTAAAAAGTGAACGGTTGTGGAAATGTGTGGACATAACATGCCACTGCTTCAGTGATGGTAGTTCTGTCCAAATGACAATGTGTGACAATGAGAATGTGACAGAATGAAAAAGTGTGACAAAATGACAATGTGTGACAAAATGAGAAAGTGTGGCAAAACGACAATGTGTGACAAAACGATAATGTGTGACAAAATGACAAAGCTTGGGAGTCTAGATACATGATGTCAGAGTCTGAACAACCTTCCAATAAGGGGGTCCAATGGAGCATCCCAGCATTCTGAGTATTCCTGAAAGGTATACTTGGAGCGATACATTATATATGACATGTTTGCTCTGTAGCCAAAAAAAAAACCAAAACAAAACATTCTTCCGACCATTTCTGGAGTATTTCAGAATGACTTGTTAGCCATAGTGTACAGTATATGTACACTCATATTTTAAAATGGGATTATTCAGTTTGTGTTTTTAGTACCGAAGGTTTTGTTTTGGGACAATCATTTCTCTAAGGAAAGAAACATCTGTGGGTACAGACAGTAGAAAAGACTGTGTTTGACATGACACAGGCCCTTGGGTGTTAATGTACCATTGTGTTTGTGTTATGGTATTTATTTAGTTCTGTGGCTATTTTTAGTTAGCATAACTCTTTCTCTGACTGTTCTGTGAAAGCTGTTCTTTGCCAGAAAGAGGCAGCTTGTCAGGTTTTAAAAGAACTCTTTCTGAGGGTGAGTGCGTTTCTGTGTAACGTGTGCGGTGTGCAGGCCTACAGAGAAAGCTTTTCTTTGTACACTCTTGCTTGCGTGCTGAGCCTGAACACTTCTGAGTGTCACCCTGCTGCTCTCTGATCTCAAGTTTGCTGCTGTAGCTGTAATGATTGCGTCTGCTGGCTATGGTCCTGTTTCCACAGTATGTTGTGTTACTGTTCCGTTTCCTGTTTCAGGTGGCAGTCTGTCACTAGCTTTCTGTCACTGTCCCGGTCAACCCACCGTAAGCCTGGCTGTGTCTGAGGCTGTGATGAACTGCAGTAAAACACTAATACAATCGCTGATGGAAATTTAGTTGTTAATTCCCAACTGTACAGTAAACCCTATTAAACCAGAGCACAAATTAATTAGGCTACTGCAGTTACCTTTCATTAAAGTCTGAACTGAATGCAGGAAGAGGTGGGTGGGGTTGGAGTAGGATGGTGTATCTCACACCCCCACCCCTGGGGGGGGGTCATCATACTGGGTTGAGACAGAAGAAATCTGTAGTGCCTCATCACCACAGCCAACCTGGGGATGAGGTAACAGAGCTGGGTCAGCCCTGTAAACTCTCAAAGCCCTCATTCATTTTGCATGTGAAGACTTTTTGCACACAGCGCCATTGATCTTGTGATTGTGTCAGCCACTGAAAGTCCGATCGATTTCAGGGGGTCAAACCAGCACTGAAAAACGACAAGGAAACCTGCAGGTCTATTTTTAAAGAATGGGGTTTCCTGCGTCTGCGAGTTTGAATGACAGGAAAAAGTGGTTTTAACAAATGCTGCCAAGGAAAACGGTTTTGGAGTGGTCTAAGCACTTAACTGTAGGTTCAGAGAACATTAAAGTAAATGTGGAGAAAAACATTACATTAAGGATCAAAACGCTTTCGTTTAAGTATGTTTAGGAGCACAGTGACAGTTCTTTGTTTTCAGTCCGGTAAAGTAATTCTGCAGTTTAGAGTCATAGACGTGCTTCGCTTTTGACTTTGTTTTGCATGTTGATAAAACGAGTCTGCTGTCAGTCCCATGGATGGCTACAGGTGGAAGCACCAGAGTAGTCAACGATGTTAACAAGGACAGAAATGTTTTTTTACTTTCTTTTGTAATGCAGGAAGTGACACGGGATGACATGTTTTTTGTCATTTGTAACATTATGATACCAAACAACAGCAGCAGTGTCAAGTTTCTCTCAGTATGCACACCGATATGCACATGGTGCTGTTCTGTGGTACAAGGTGCTGCAGGGGTGGCGATTTTTGTCTGACAGCAATGCTGTGCTTTGCATTTTGACATTTACTGCAGTTTAGATCGGACTAACACATCTTTGTGGTTTGCTAATAGGAAGCAGAGAAAGCCTTGAAGAATCTTGGCAACTTTTCAGACTTCAGACAACTTTTCCACCTTATTTATAGAGTTGTTTAAATTGAATGTATGAATCATAGCTTCTAACTTGCACAGTAACATAATTTAAAATATTAGGTGTTTGTGTTTTAGAAATGTCAGTGGTAAAAGAGACAAAAACTGGTTTTTGCGTTTCATGGACCAGTACCAGACCTGAACGTAACCATAGACAGTTATCAGAAGATGTGTGTTTGGGTAACTTAGTTCAGTCGATGTGGAACAAGATACAATGAGAACACTGTAATATTTGCTAACAGCAGCATTCATTCATTTCCAATGTTTGGTCAACTTCTGTCCTTGAACAGTGAAATGAGCATTTCATTTCATGTGTGTTGTGGTTTGATGGAACACTTTCCCTCTACCTTTCCTACAAGCTCTCCCACCATTCTCTAATTTTTGACTGCTTCACACGCATCTCGTAAACCCAGCCAGACGCGTTGCAAAAAACTAGAGGACAACACAACCAATCAATGCCCAGCATCCGTGTGTCCTGAGCCCGGAGCGGCATTTATCATTTTCCTGGGAAAATGGGCTGCAGAAAACAATCGATACTTTCTTAATGCTTCCGAAGGCACGAGGCCTGCAGACTGAACGTGTCACTTGCATCAAATCTAGCGTGCGTTGAATCTGACCATGTCTCTCCCCATGTGAGCGTCAGTGCAGACCTCCGACATCAGTGGGGTTTTCATTTCTAAGCTGGAAAGCAATTCTCTGGCTGTTCGTCAAAGGTGTGATGCATTGTCAGCTTCCGTTAGAGACACTCAAGTGGCTCCAGCGTGCTGTCTAATGCTGACGTGTTTGAAAACAAATGGCTACAAGACAAGTTAGCTGGCGACTGGTTTGCTAATTGTATGTGCAAGTGGTGGAAAATGTAGGGCAGGTAAAACTGAAAAGGAAGGGAAATTAAAGTGGAAGATCATGATGAGTTTGAGCAACTGATAGACATCACTGTGTTTCTGGCTGAAAAGAGTCCTTGTGGTTGTTTAAGCCATATCAGACTTTGCCATCCATCCAAACGTTTACTATACAAGGGGGACACAGGAGAGCCCTGAGCCTATTTCACAGAGGTCAGGGCATGAGGCAGGGAACACTCTGGGCAAGATGCCAATCAGCTTACAGCACTCATCTTTGGACTGGGAAAAAACCAAAGGACCCAAGGGAAACTCCTAAAGCACAGGGAGAACAGTGAACTCCACACACAGGGCAGAAGCAGGATTTCAACCCCCAGTAGTGCAAAGCTACAGTGCTAACCACAGAGCCAGCATTCCCCCTTGACAATTTGTTTTAGTTCTCATTATGAATCTTTAATCTATGACGAAAAAGCTCTCTGTATATCAACTGCTTTCAAGAAAGTATGGATTTGGCAGAAATGCAGGAAATGAAAGTAAAATGTGGAAAACTGTCTGATTTTGGCAAGTGGAATGGTTTCACCAAACCCAATGAGAATATTTTCTCGATACCAGCATAATCCAGAGTTTCAATAATGTGTATTTAGGTTCTCGTGAGGTGGCCCTGCGGTGATTCGTGGCTTTAACTTGAGCCAGGAGCCTCTGAGTACAGAAGCGTGTGCTTCTTTTAGTCTGCTAACAGGAAGCTTTGATCATGCTGCGTCTCTAGATAGAAGAGATATTCCATTCCTCACGTGAGTTCTGCCTTGGCAGTTAGCTGTGTGAGGCAATGGGAAAATGATGAAAAGAATGGCAGTCCACCTGGGGGGGGGGGGGTGAAAAGGTTATAAAGTTTTCAAAACACAAAGCTCAGTGTGTTTTTCTGAATAAGAATTTGGGACGAGAGAGACAGATCAGGGCAGTGAGTGAATTGCTACTAATCAACTGTCTAATGTTCCTCGGGGTTGGTGGCAGTAAGCATTGCACTCTTCCTTAGTGTCTGGAATCTATGAACCATGTGAAAGGACAATGGGCACCGTATTAGCGTGTGTCTCGGCTGTCATTAAGAAGCATGAGACAACCTGCGTGCCCATCACCATGTCAGTGCAGAACACAGAGTGAGCTGATTAAACCCTGTGCACGTGGAGGGTGTCTATTTAAACCTTTCTTTACAATTCAGTATTCTGTCACAACATGCCATGCTGCCTAACATTTGCTCATTCACTTAAGATATGTCACTGTCGTCATCATCGCATTCTTGTTCTTTGTCGGGCATGTTTAGAAAGTCCCTTGCAGTTTCAGTTGGATGTTCACCTGGACTGATTCAGGTCTGGTACCTTGTTCAGGTGTACAGTTGATAACCCCTTGCAGTTCCATTATTTTTAACCATGATGGCTTCAACTTTTGAGTTTTACTGTTGCAACAACAGAGACCCCATGACAACGGCATAGATCTTTGGTTGTCAGCCCTGTTGCAGAGTTGAGTTTGTGGCATCTCCTTGGAAACGCCCCTCCACTGTCACATTCTTCAAGGTTGCATGTATAGTGACAGAAATGCCACAATGGCCTCCGTGATGCCACCTCACCACCATGTTTCTGCGCGCAATGGTCGTCACTCGACATTAACAGCGCTGTGAATGTCGTCTGTCTGTGTACGACTCTTTGCTGTCTTAATTGATAGCAGAAAAAATAGATTGTATTGCAGTTGCCATAGCAATAATTTCCCAAAGGTCTCATGTCTAATTTATTTACTCAACCTGATTTTACTGAGATTTCAAGCCTCTATAACTGAAATGTACACATTTAATATTTTGTTCCCTGTGATTTTATTTTTAGACTATTAGTAGGTGGAAAATTGGACCGCAATCAGTGGCTGAATCAATTCCAAGTGGAGTCACGGCTGATGTTAGTGATGAGCTCTGGGATTTATCCTTCCTGGATTGTTACGGTGAACAGGAAAAGGGGGTGGGGGAACTCGCTTGGGAGCAAAAGCTGACGTGCTTCAGGACTGAGATGAGCCTTTACATGTTTTCTGCAGCTGAGGCAGGTACCATTTGCTCAGTTGTTGCCATGGCTGTAGACCATGTCCTGGGGAATGCCACTGCTTGCGTTTTTTGGGCCTCATATGAATTTTTGCAGGATATTAACCCCCACTGCATTCCAAGCCCCTGCTGTGGTGTACTGACAATGACAAGGGTGTGGACAGCTTAAAGCATGGCTTGTTTATGGTTCCTGCTGGGGTGGGTACAGGGATGTTAATCACATTGGCAGAGCTCTACTGTTTCAAAGCTCATTTACTGTGCAAAAGAGTTGAAATTCTCTTCTTATAAGTGACTGGATGCCATTGGTGATGAGATATTCTACACTTCTGGTCCTCCCAATCATATTGGCTTGCCTGCACAAATTATACAGCATCTGATGTTGGTGGTTTTACTTTATGTAGGGCCCAACAATGAATGAAAACAGTTTTGGTGGCGTGTTTTGGCCTTCAAAACACACCACCAAAACTCTGGCTTAAAAAGAATTTAAAGCTTGAACAACAATTATTATGAAGTCCATCAGTTGTTATTGCAGTGGACATGAGGATGGAGAAGGGAAGTGTGGTTCTGGGGAGGTCTCCTTTCTATGCCGAAGATGAACCTTCTTTATTTTACCCTCTAAACAGACACAGGAGTCGTTCTTCATGACTGTCTCCTTTATACTGCCATTTTTGCTTTAGCAAAACAATTCTCATCTTCTGCTTCACTAAACCAATTTCTCAAAGCAGTTAAGAGTCTGTGCTTCAGTCTTCATTAATCACAGACATTACAGCAATCCAACACTGTGGAAGAGTGTGTGTGTGTGTGTGTGTGTGTGTGTGAGAGAGAGAGCGATACATAGGAGATATTATTTATTTATGCAAGTGTGGGCATGTTTATGTGTGTTGGGATAGTTGATTTGCATGTGTATTTGTGCACATGCGTGTGTATGTGTTTTCGAAAACAGCCATGCTGGTTGATGTACTGTCTCAATAGATAGAATGAATTTCCAGGGGTGTTCTGTTGTTTGATTTGTTCATCTTTTTCTCTAATGCAATATTTATGTCTGTCAGTTTTGATTATCCCTTTGCTGTGGGATGAGGCCTGTGGGTCTTCCATTTGAATGGCACAGGAGATGCCACAGACGGATCTGTAGAAGCAGCCGAAAGTCAGAACTCAAGACACTACAATCAGAACTGTATTGTGTTGGCCTCACACAATGGTCCATGAACAGGTCTTGTGATTTTTTGAGGCCCGATTAGCAGTATTTCACTGCTAATCTGAACCAACAGCATCAAGCTTGGCTTTTGATGGACAGAGACCAACAGTTTTCATCAACCTCGGGTCGTAATTGCTTTATTAAAGCAATGATTTCAGCAGTCAGTCTTTTCATACAAAGTTTTAGACACGAGTTATGTGATTTTTAAAATGTAATCCTCCATGACCCCTAGACTCAACAAAGACCTAATACCTATTGAAGCTAAGGTAAGGGGCAATTTGTATAATCAAAGGAAAAAAATTCCTTACATGAGAGGCTGGACTAATCAAACATATGGCACTTTTAAGGGGCGGGACCACCTGCTTCTGCATCTCCTAGCAACACAATAGAATCCATAAGCTCGCTTCCCGCTTCGTTCCATTAGCTGTTGCTATCCTGGCTCTGGTGCCCACGAGGAGGCGGAGGCGCTTTTGGCGTGCGGTGACGAGCGCGAGTTTACACGTTGAAGTGTGACGCAAATGCTTTGGAGGGAAAATTCGCACCCGCCACAGGCTGGAAAGGTGCCTCCACTGCGTAGCTGAAGGTGCAAAAGAACGGTTGTCTCCTCCCATAATCACAGCCTGTTTGCTTTCTGCTAGTTCACCATAGTGGGCTCATTTTAATGGTGTCTGGAATGTGGGACTGTGTTCGCGCTTGATCAAAGTGAATCCTTTTTTCCTAATTGTTTTTGTGGAAACCTTCCAGGGCTGTTTAAGCTTTCGTTTTGAATTCGTCTTTTTTTTGTCTTTGTATCTCCTTTATCCCTTTAATGAAAGAGCAAATCTTTATTTATTGGATGACACCCCTAAGCAGAAGCTGCTCGTCTAATTATTTTAATTGAGTGTTAATCAATTATTTGACAATGGTATCGCTTTTTAGAGTATTAATTTGAAAGCAGGTGGGTGGGCAACACTAAAGCAATTAATGGTCTCTTTAGCCCGAGGAGAGGTCCATACCCGATTGTAAAACTGCCTGCAAAATAAACTTTACTTTTGTTGTTTTTGCACTTTGTAGGCACAATAACCAACTGTGACATTTTGAAGTGAATCCTCTGTAGGGTGTTTGTGGAGAAGTAAATTACTTTCAGGTTTTAGGTTAAGAAGGAAATCTGTTTTTCATGACTTACTTTAAATCGAGTGTTTCTCTGACTTTCCTTGAGAATCTTTACTTAAGAAATTGACAGTTATTGCAGTCTTTTTTAACTTTATAGGCTCAAACAAAGGTGTGGGCTTTTTTCAATCAGAGGCCTGGTGGATCAATGGGTAGAACATCAGGCTGAGAGTGGAATATCAGGTTGGGATGCAAAAGTCTCCTGATTCAAATCCCAGCCCTGGCACCAGGTGTATCCCTGAGTAAGACGTCTTGCGCTAGCTTTCTTGGGCACTGCTGGTGGCCGCCACTGTTCCCTCCAGGGGGATGGGTAAAGGCAGAGAACAAATTTTGTCATGACATGTACGTGCAACATGTACACAATGACAATAAAGCTTCTTCTTATTGTTTTGTGTGAAGTCTGGAATCCAGGAATGATAATACAACAAGATGTTTCACAAAGTGCAGCTGAATTTCCCTGCTGATTGTCTAGTTGTTTTGAGTAGAAGTGGTTTTTTTGTGCTTCTGACCTGGGGCAAGGGGTTGCTTCATTTTAGAGCATTTCCTATTAATTTACCCAGCCAACTTGCTTTCAGATGGAAGCCCTTTTGAAAACCTGGAAGGCTTATGATCTTTCTATGTGTTCTCACTCTGACCCACTGAGGCCAGTGTATGAAAGAGAAATGCAGACACACACACACACACACACCCACATACATTGTGGCCAAGCCAAACAACTCACAAAGGCACAGTGTGACATTGCTGCTGTTATTCCTGGTTCATTATGTATTGTTGCACTGGCAGAGACAGTGGTTTCATACTAGTATTTAAACAACTATTTTATTGTGTCAAAGAGAGACAACTTGGTAAAGTCACAAATCAGTTCATTTATAAACTAAACTTGAGATTTGCCCAACGGCACTCTCATCTCTTTCGTATCCCGATTTCCGGAGATGAAACTTTTAAAAAGGCAAAGTGATGAAGCGCTGATGTCGAGGACTCGGGCGTGCTATGTTTGTTTGAGAAGATCACCTCGTACGGGTTGCATCGGAGTGTTTTCCGACTGTTTTTCAGGAGGGAGTAGAAGTCGTCACCGTGCCCAGCCCATCTCTAGGCTGGAAATCTGCATTTATTTACTGTGCATTTCAGTAAAGAGGCGTTTGCACAGCATTTCAAGGCATTTCACTGTTCCACATCTCACCAAACTCATGCGCATTGACTTAAGATCTTGGAGGCTTTCATAACCATGTTCTTCTCTGCATGCTGCTGAGAATGCCCTCATGGTGGCATTGCATGACTTTCTGCTCATTCTTACAGAGATGAGGAATGGGGAAAAAAAATCTATAAATACTCTCTAGGGGTGCTGGAGAAGAGGGGTAATGTGACAGGACATTATGGCTGTCCCAGATTAATTTCCCTCTCTCTGCCATTACTCACTCTGTCACCTGCTTGCCTTGCACCTTTAAACCACTGGAGGAAAATTCCAGGTGAAATTCACGCCAGAGTACTTGGTCCTGCTGGAATCTCACCCTCATTAGATCCTGATGGATTCAACATCTAGCTTCACCTCAAGTTCTCAAGATGTTGGGGAAGCGATGTTCCCATCTACATGTTCTTATTGTTAATAAAGGGTAGTTAACATATAATGTAATGGTTTCCTGTGTTACACTAATTAGCCATCAGCCTTGTCACACCTCCTTTAATGGCATTCTGTGGAGACTGTACAATCTAGAAATAAATGCACTGTATTCTCGGCAACAGTAATGTGACAGAGAGGCTTAGTGGAAGCTGTACACATACAGCTGTGGGATCAGGCATCGCAGCTGCTTCTTTAAAAAAGTGAAAAAAGTGAAAAAAAGTGGACTGGATCATATAACAAGTCTGTGAATTATATTACCAATAAACTACAAGGAGACTTTATGAATGAAAGATGCAAAACGTGAAAAAAAATCAAGCATGGTGCTGTTTAACTTAGACATGAAAATTAAGCGTAAATCATAGGAGGAGGGGCAGTAAAACACAAGTGCTTTGCTGTCACCGTGACGTGACACTGTAATGGAGCACATAGGCATGTGTATAAATACAAGCGCTTTGCTGTCATGGTGATACTATAACACTAACGAAACACAAATAGGTATGTGTATAAACGCAAGTACTCTGCTGTCACGATAACAGGACACTGTAACACTGTAGCAGAACACAGGAAACATCCTTAAGTCAACTAGACTGTCTGAGGCTGGTTTCTGACTCCCCCTCTCATTGGGGACAGTGAATAAGCTCCCCCCACCTTGACTCACATTCCAATACCTTTCCAGGTCAAATGCTTTTCAGCCTGACAAAAGTGCAAGCAGAGCTCAAACAAAACTACTTTTAAAATTAGTTGTGATAGGGTTTGCCCCTAAGCAGACTGTCCACTGTAAAATGTCAGGGACTTGGATGGTATGACTTTGCATTACAGTGTAACAGGTTCTAGTCAAATTATGTTGTTAACTGCAGGCTTGAGACTTTACTCATGAAATCTTAGTTTAAATTGTGTTTTCTGCTTTGCACCACAGTGGAAATGCTTGTGCAATCAGTTTTTTTTGATAATGTTTTAAAAAATAAAGCTGCAGTTACTCGAAGAAAAATCATAAAAGATAAAAGGCAAATAGTAAAAAGAAGCACATAGAAGTTTTACTAAAAAAAATCCACAAAGTCCGGATGTTTTACATATATAAATGAATATGCTAATAACAATGGGGTGACAGACATGATGATACATTCTTTTACGTTCTTGCAAGTCTGGGAGATATTTTAACAGTCTCTACTTCGTTTTGAAACTTGTTTTTTTGTAAATTGTGTGAGGTGGTGTTCACTGCCAGTCTCTAGGTCTATAGTGCGCTGAAGTGCAAAGCTGAATTGGTGGTAATGAAAAGATGCCAATGAAAATGTCTGTTGTGTGAAAACACACCACCAGGTGGCGCACTTTTAAATACATCCCCTTGGCAGCCTTGGAGGTCCTTGTCGATGGTCGTCCTGACCAGAGCGTGTAACCTGACTTTGAGAACAAACTCCTTGAGTGTTGCTGATGATGCCCTTGTTCTGGACCCAGACTGGGCATAAACTGGAGTCCACAGTGCCTTTACTTAGCAGGAGCCTATCTCCCATTGTCCTAAGCAATTGTTTTACACTTTTTTAAGAAATAACAGTTATGAGGTTGCACCAGCCTTTCACCAGCTGGTATGGGCAGTCCTTGTCCCTAGTGCTAACACTCACTGCACATTGTGACTGCACCACGGCACAAATGCAGGCCCTAACGCTCACCATACACTGTACCTGCACTGCAGCAGTAACACAGGCCCTAGCACTTACTGCACACTGTGACTGCACTGCAACACACAAAAGGACCCTAACACCGTCCACACACTGTCATTACACTGCAGCACAAAAACACGCCTTAACACTCATCCCATACTGTGACTGCACTGCAGTACACAAACAGGCCCCAACATGTACCCGACACTGTGATTGTTCTGCGGCTCACAAACACAGGCACTAACTGTGCACTGTGACTGCACTGCGGTACACAAACAGGCCCCAACATGTACCCGACACTGTGATTGTTCTGCGGCTCACAAACACAGGCACTAACTGTGCACTGTGGCTGCACTGCAGCACACAAATAGCCTCGGTCCCATTTGGCTGCCTGCAATAAGTACATGGAGCATGATTATCAGGACCCCACTAGGAGAAGAGAGAGGCTTGTGGTTCATTTAGATACATGGGTCTAAGAGACAGAAACAATGGATGGGACACAGCTGCATTCATTATAATAGCTGCAACTTTGTACTTAAACAGTTCTGTAAAATAGCTCAGCTGGCTCTGGCACCTGCAGGTGTCTAAATTCCCACTGGCTATGCATTAAAAGGCCAATGTGGCCAAATATGGACCACTGGGGGGGTGCTGATTTATTGTAAGGCCGTTGCTGTCTCTGTGGTCTTGTCTCAGAACTGGCTAGAGATTCACTTTATCCTTTCATACTTTTTATAGTCATTTTTTTTCCTCTCTTCTAAAAGAAAATGTAAGGAAAATGCTAAATCAATTGAATCATCATTTTCTAGGATTTCTAGACATGGAAATTGTCTGAAAATCAGACCTGTTCTTCATCCTATTGTTAACAGACTACTACACAAAATTCCCCTAACAAACCAATCAGCGATGACCTTTTCACAAAAAAGATTTTTGTGCCAAACTTGTGGGCTTCGTTGTAAAGTTCTGTTGAGATTCATAGATTCTCAGTTTTTGAATATTGTTGAAATAGTCTACTTATCTATCTTGTGCTCTTCACAGTTTGGACAAGCTTGCAGCAACACAAATGTCCAGAGCTTCCAGATATTATCTGAGGTGTGTTGTCAGTTCTGATCTTTGGTGTAACCACACCATTCTTGACTTGCCTACTCTTTACATTGCTGGTCTTCTGCCTGTTGTACTTTGCATATATGTACACCACTGCATCACTAGCTTGATTTGCATATGATTGTGCTCCTGTAGGCTTTTTTGCATGTCCATCATGCAAGGATCCTCTGTCTGAGGGGTCCTTCTGGCGCCATTAGTTCCTAAAGCTGTCATAGACAGCATACTCAGAGGAAGAACCACCTTGTGTTCCAGCATTCTGTTCAGCTTGTAATTATAAATGAATAACAGCCAGGTGCAAGACATGTCTCTGGTGTTTTCTACACCACACATCACACCTGCTCAGGTCGGATCCATCGGTATATGTCCTCAACATGTCCCCTCCACCAATTAATTATGGCAAACTTCCTGAAGCATTCTGGGCCCCCTTTGTGCTGGAAAAACAGATCTCTACAATTGTAAACACATTTTATGTTGTGAAATGAAACAATCAATTGATATGTAAATTAGGAGGCCTTTATTTGTGTTTGTGAATCTTATGGCAATAGCCTGTGTCCAAATTGATGTGTCACATCTGGACATAGAACACTCAGATTAAACCCATGAAAGAATGTCACATTTGCAGATGTTTGCCCGGAGACCACATGGCGCATGGATGCTTTCTTTCTGTTACAGTTAATAGTGTATTGCGTCAGTATCTGTTTGAGGGGTTTAGAAAATGGGTAGTATTAAATCAATCTTATGGATCTTGCAGAACTAAAATATTGACTACACAATCAATAACTCTGGCTTAGTCTGTGAGTGCTGAACACATTCTTTTATTCAGAATGACTTGAAACTGAAAAACCAAATCCTCACCTGTTTGTGCAGCTGGGCATGTTTAATGATACTGGAGGTGTTGGGTGTTTCACCCAGGGCCTGTGCAGTAGCTCATCTCTGGGGACCTGAACCAGAAAACTCACTAGACACAAGTCTAAATCCTTAATAACCATCATGTTTCATTCTACCCTTTCCCCCTCTGACTGTATATTGTTAAAAAAGAATGCGCGTGAGCACACACACGCAACTTTTGGCGGGAGGTTTCGACAGCCATCATGACAACCAGGACAGCCCCGAGCAACAAAGCGGATGTGGCCCAGGGCGAAATTCCGAATGCCTGCTTCCTCGCCACACAATTGGAGGGTTCGCGTTTGTATGCAGCAACACGAGTTTGAGTTTGAGCTCAGGGTTGGAGGGAGTGTGCAGTAAATGCGTCGTACCGGTGCATGAGAAGGGGATGCGTTAGTCACTCTGGGCAATGTTGCATTTGCACAGCTTCAGGAAACAGTAGCTTTGGGGAAGAACATGTAACGAACGCCTTGCAGCTGTATTACAACCTCACTGTGCGCTTTCTTAATTTGTTTAGGTCTGGCAGAGCTGGTAGCCAGCAGATCTTTTAGGCCTTTCACAAGTATTTAATAAAACTCTTCATCTTTACTGAACTATGTAATTTCCACAGAAATAGGATTTCTTTCCACTAGCTGGAGAAAGAGCAGTCAGGCTTGATGGGGCCTTTGCTACCAGGTTGGAACTTCTCTGTAGTTCTTTCAGTTAGTCATATAGCTTAAGTACCACATGAACACATCAGGTCAAACACAGGCTCTTTGTTCTGGTAAAAGGCTGTATAGAAAAAGGATTATAAAAGACAACATTCAGTAAACCATTAAGACAGCCCATCTCATGCTGTGTCATGGCACCATTTAAGCCACTAAACAGTACAGGCAGCACCGCAAGTCTTGGCCATTCTTGTGTTTGAGCACTGATGCTGAGTCCCTTCACACATAATCCCACCACGAGCCAGTGATGATCGAGTGCTTTGCGAAGGTGTAGTCGGCAGACCACTCTGAGACAACGCTGCCATTCTGCCAACGCGACCCGGCGGCGTTGTTAGAGACACGGATCGGCACTCCAGAAAGTCGCCTCGGAGGCTCGGTCACAGGGATGAGGAGCATCGAGGCCGATGGAGGCGCTTGCCGTACCCTCGGTGCCGTCTGCGGTATTGATTTCGTCTGGGAGAGCCCGGGAGATGAATGATCCCACTTCTGGACCGGGGACGCGCTCAGTGAAGGAAAGCAGGGAGGACTGAAGAGGATCAATTGAGCTCAAGACCAGCATGTGTGCACCAGTCATTAGGTGTCAGTGATGGGGGGGGGGGGCATGCTTGGTGCTGAAGGGATTATTGATTTCACAATCTGTTGCTGCAACCTTAACCGTCCTACCGCAGTTAGGTGTCACGTGGCCTTTAAGGTCATGACCTTGATTCTTATGGAAATCTTGCACCCACCAGCTCTCTGGGCCTTCAGCCACATGTGTGCAGAAAGATCAGCATCTCCATAAATGGGGAAAATGGAAAAGAAAGTGTGTCTAGGTCTGACCTCTGTGTGGGTGTGTGCATGTGTGCATGTTCTGGATATTTTTTCATCGCTGGTGGGTATTTTAGTGTTCCATATGAAATAGGACCAACATAAGTCATAGTACCACAGCTACCTTCCTACAGCCAGTTTACTTCCTGAGCGGCTGCCATGAAGCCCTTGTCCCTTTAATTCCTGCGACAGTTGAATAAAACAATTAACCAAACATGAAAGAGTGATTGTGATCACATGGCCGCAATGGTCCACAAGTGTGCAGTGAGCAAAGGAAGGCAGCAGGCGTGTCATATGCGAGTCTCCTCTACTACAGGTAATGTATTCCATGACATTTTGAGGCATCATTTTGAAGCATTATCACCCACCAGAACAGAGGAAAGAGGTTTAGATCACAGCAGCTGTCTGCGTCGGCCTTGTAGAGTGGCCAGCCCGGTGAGTCACCTGCGAGAGCCACTCAACGCCGCTTCGCTGCCACAGGGGGAGATAAACCCACCGCTGAAACAACTTTCCTCACGACCCGCGCCAAGCACGGCACAAAGTAATCACCACTATGGCTGCTTTCAGTGTGAGGATTCAGACAGCGTCAAGATGACAGGTTGTGTGTAAGTGTTGTCCTTGGGGGGATTGGGTCATTGTAGTAAACCTGTAGCCTTTTGTTTCTGCAGGTTGCAATGGTGCCATGTTCCAGGAGAGATCTTTATTGAATTGCTTATGTAAAATGTCCAGACTATAAATGAAAATACACACAGGTGTGCATGCTCAAATGCTGTCTGGGCCTGTGGTGTTTGTCTTCCATCAGCTTTCAGGGGGCAGCTCCATGCTGTGTCTCGTGTGCATGTGGGATGATGGGTAAGGTCAGCGTAGCGGGGATGGTAATGAAAACGAATGGACGCCGTCACCATCGCTGCCTGGTGTAATGCACTGGCTGCATAATGGAACAGGACGCACGTGCAGGGGGAGCGGACAGAGCAACATCAATCTCTGCCCGGAAATATAGAAAAGTAGGCCCTGTATAAGAAAGAGGGGAAGAGCACTTCCCACACGGAGAACAAGGGAAGAGCATATCCCACATGGGGAAGAGTAAAAGTGCATGCCCAACACGGGAAAAAGTACATCACACATGGGGAAGAAGAGCATGCCCCACACAAAGAACAGGGGAAGAGCACCCCCCCACATGGGGAACAGGGGAAGAGCACCCCCCCACATGGGGAACAGGCTACACATGGGGAAGATCATAGCCCGCACAGAGAACAGTGAAAGAGCACGCCCCATAAAGGGAAGTGCACACCTTTGAGTCGTCTCGGATGTCTCAGGGTACGTTTTCTTCATTTATCTAATTGACAAACTCTGTTGATCACTTTCTTCATATGGGTGGTTTGCCGATTCTTCTGGATGTGCATATGAGCCTGGAGCCTAAATTAAAAATGCAAAAACATGCGTCTGACAAAAATATGCCTTTTTGCCCCTTGTTTAGCTGGTCTTCCAAAGTGAATATAAATAATTTGCCTTTTTCTGATTTTATAATGATTTTAACTAGACCTTTGTTTCAGGCACATGCAAACAAGTTGTAGGCTTCCATTTACTGTACCGCATTAAAATCACACCCAAAAGTCTGCTCACAGTCACAAAGGGATGTGAAAAAATTATTGTTTTGAAGGAAATGACAACCATGCAATTTCACAAATGCAAAAAAGAATATACTCCTTTGTTGTTGATTTGACTTTATAATGACAGCAGTATTTAAATTCTAACCTACTTCTCGGCACTTGGGATACAGGATCGTAGAAGTGTGGGATTACGTATACAACAAGGCTAAATTGAAATCCTAATTAGCATTGGATCAGATGGTATTTGTGTTGTAGGGATTCTCCACCTCTCCTGTGCTGTTGTTAGTCATCTGGGCCCATCTCTGCCTTTTTATGTTACTGCAGAAACGAAACATCGCCCACACCCAGCCCTCTTCAAAACTTCGAAAATGAACTGCGTTACCAGGCGACGGGATCTGCCGCGACTGTGGACACGGACAGGAGAACACTCTAAATTTAGCTTCTCCAGACAGCTCCTCACCACAGTCACGCTATGGTGACCTGTGGCATTAAACTAAGATCTGAATGTGAGATGCCCACCTAGCTCTCAGCTGCCATTGGTTAGACTTGTTTTGGAAACCGCACCCAGTTTGTGTAGACAATCTCCCTACTAAAATGTCAATCATTTGTTAAATTTAAAAATGTATTTATTTATTTATTTTTTTATGTCCTCCACCTACCTACATCCTACATATGTCAATTAGAATGCAGAAATTCAAATGCATAAAATAAGCGATCCGGGTCTCTACAGTTATGTCAAGCACATCTGCCTGCCCTTTGCGGCTGAATCTCTACCGTTCACCAGTAACAGCAGTTACTCAAACTCGACGGTCCTCTTTTGCTAATTGAAAGCCAGTGAGAATGGGAACCTCAGTTGTAAGTGCAGGACCAACTTCCACCTGATTAGCCATTCCTGTGATTGCTCACCCGCTGCTGTGAGGGAGCCTCATCTTCACTTCTGCCGTACACACTTTCTCTGCTGATACCAGGGGGCAGTATTGTGGCATCCCTCACTGGGCAGAAATCGTTCTCTTCTGGAAAAATCTTTCAAGCGGGTGCTAGGTTGTGCAGCCGATCCTGTCTGATAGCCCAGATGGTACCGGTCTGTCTGTCTGTTCCCTTGGAGATGTTTTTAAAATGTGCTTTCTGTTTTTTCCAATGTTGAGCTGATGGTAACGGTGCTGTACCTACTAAATACTAACGCAGTTAAATATTTATATGCTGTGCTGGCTAATTTCTGATCTCTGGCAGCGAGCTGTGCATGCCATTATAATTGGACGTTCATTTTATTTCAGCCTTCCCTGTAAGAATCATCAATTATAAACTCACAACATGCCTTTAATCATCCCGTTTGCATTCGGTTGGAAAGCTTGAATGAAAGATGACAGTTTAAAATGAGTTATGTGTGGTCTCATCCAATGGTTTTTATCATGTCATTAGGTGTCGTACCAGACAGACTGCCAGAATAGTGGCATCCCTGTTCCACCTTTTGTCAGGGGCCCTTTTGAGTCCACTGCTGTTTGTCGTGGTTTGAGAGGAACCAGAGGACAGTTCGTGAAGCATGTGTGAACTATGAGATGTTTAAAACGTTTGTGGTTATGAACTGTACCACAGCACATTGCCATGTTGCATTGGCTGGTGACTGGTCAGAGAACAGACTCATGGGTTGTAGACATGATGACCTTGTGGTGGAGGGAGGCAGGGTTCTAGCCATGGGTCTCCAGCTCAGCTCCCTGCATGCCTGTTGTGTAATTGAGGTTTTGGTGAGATCTGGCTCCAGGGACCCCTCTTCACTGTCTGTGACATCATGCAGAAGCAGCTCATCAGCATCTGGTCATTTCATCACTGTGTCAAATGCCCCATGCAGGGGTAATAGCAGGAGACATGCAGGCAGGTGAATGAAGTAATGGATATTTTAATACTGAGTCTTCAGTAAAGGTCTCTGAGGAAAACTGAACCATGCTCAACTGCTGACAGGGTCACTGTACGTGCGATGGCTAACTAGAGGGGGATCTGCATGGTATCGCAAAATGTTCTGGGCTCATTAGCCACAGAGCCGGACGACTGCTAATGGGTAACTCCACTTGTGAGTCAGGTCCCTTGGAGCCTGGAGTGGCTGTGGTCCATCTGCTACATCAGGAGTGACACTTTAATAGCTTCTGGATGTGGCAGTGGGGGGGGGGGGGATCGTGAGCATAGGTACAGAAGACATTGAGGTATGGCCATGACCACTCCCATTCCTTGACCTGTCAAATACCTCTTGAACACCTGAAGCATCAACATACCATCAAGCAGAAGGTGACAGTGTTTCATTCAGAAACTGAAGGATGAGGCCTTGAAGAATTTTAAAATTATTGTGTCTGGTTGTGTTAGTCCAGTAATGGATTGCTCAAAAGTTCAAAATTTATTATTCAGAAACGGATCATCCTCCTGGCCTCCCATAATTCCTTTGGTCTGAACTTAAATGTTGCCTAATGTTGTTATTCCATAAAAGAATGCTTCACATAGCTCATGATTCCTGAGTTGGTGTTTTAGCCTGACAGGACGTCAGCCTGACAGGAAGTCGGCCTGGCAGTGGACCCAATGGCCTCTTAGGTGCAGGTTTTAAATTTTCGGTAAGAGGAGGAAATGTGTCAGCCCCATAACAGCAAACAAAGCAGTGAGCTGTCTGCAGTCCTGAGCCCTGTGAACATGACAGATCATATTGGTGTCAATCCTGTCTTGCCAAAGGAAACTAGTGTCCATTTCTGGGAAAGCATTTGAGTTGAACATTGATCTTCTCTGTCTCATCTTCATCTGCCAGCTTCCTCATCCTTTTTATGTGGGTACGGATTAATGTTTTGTGCTTCGCCGTACATCCTGAAGAACTGATCTGAACCAGTTCTGAGCAGCGGAGGCTCACAGATACTGTTTTAGACAGAATATGACTTTTTGTTTTGATGTAATTTAATTGGACTGCCTCTGGAACAAAAGCTTGTGCAGCTGATTCATTTTGTGCGTATTGCAAAAAGGGCAGAGCTCATTACTTTGTCAGAGCTGACAGAACAAACACATTGCTTTCAGACCTTGAAGATAAATTATGACATTTGGGTGAAGACGCACCTGAAGGATCAGCATAGTTTCTACAGTGGACAACTTATGTACGAGGAGACAGATCTCCTCATCTGTCAATTTTGTCATGGCTGTTGTCAATACTGTTCACTAACCATCTGGGTTTACCCTCTTTCAACTGTCCTACAAGTACTGAGACTACAGTTCTCTCCTCTCGACAAGGTTGCAAAGCAAGGATTTTTTTCTGTGGCAGCTAGATATCTTGAGCGTCATTGGAGCTTGTGACCTACAGTGTGGTCTTCTGGGAAGGTCGGCATTAGCATTTCCAGGAGCTCAGGGTACCACCTGCTCAGTAAGCGTGAACAGAGCTAAAGCATAGCTCACCGGTGGGGCAGAGTGCTGATCCTGCCCCTTCCCTGTTCTCCTTTGGGCGTCCTCAGCATGCTTCATCCCATCCTGCCTCATGCCAGTCAGAAGCTGTGGGGAGGGAGGAGGGGTTGCTCTTGGTGAAAATACTTTATGTAAATTCTTGGGTACGAAAGTTGGATAAGTGACCACATTCTTTAGTTTTTTGCTGTGTGTCAATGTGCTGAGCTTATCTGTGAAGCATGCTGTCTTACCTGATGCACCAGGGGTCCTAAAAGTACTCAAACGTCTACTGCACTTTAGCGGTTTCGAACTCTATGGGTGCGCATTCCACAGGCAGCACAAGAGCCCTGTTTTTTACTTATGCATTTTCAGTGGCTTGTCTGAATCTTTATTTTTACTGGTTTATGTAAATGGATGTTTTACCAGACGTATTTGATGTAAGTATCCCAAAGATTGTCTACCAGGGCCCCTGTCTGACAGCCTTCACTGTTACAAGACCAAATCTTCACTGCTACTTTATGCACTGTCTGAGTGAGGACCATTGTCTGAAGTTAAGTTCTGAATGTCACCCTGGATAATGTCAGCTGATAGTGTCACCTGCACGGTAGCCACCCCACCCACAGATGTGACCATCCATACTCACAGGGAAACATGCAGCCCTGCTACAACATTTAGGTGATGGAGAAGGTGCTTCTGGGAAACCAGGGGACATGTGGGCACAAGGACAGGGCTGAAGCTGCCATAATTGCTGACGATTGGAAATTCAAATAATGTAAAATTTTTGCACGATTAAAACCATGGCAGGCATTTAATGCAAATTTATCATGCAAATTATTCTTGGCTACCACTGTGCTTCCTTTCAGATGCCCTGCTGTTACCATAATATTAAAGGATTGTCACTTTGCCTATAATTAAATGCAAAACGCAAATATATTTGTATCTTTACAGACCGTAGTGAGTCTACTATTGTGAGTAATTAGTGGGATAATACGCCCTGTGTCTGGTACTCACATTTACGACAGGTGAAGGTTTCTGGTTTGTCTCTGTCCTCTGTGTTTGTTGAGAAGTAAAAGCTCTGCTGGCCATACAAAGAACCAACTAATGCAAACCACATTGTGGGTAAATCAAAGGCAATTCCTGATGTTGCTGAATTTACTCTTAATTTGTGCTTCCTGTATCCAGTGCCTTCCGTTGAATCAAGAACAAGCAGTTTTCACATTAGCTGTTGTAAACAGCTTGAAGTTACCTAATCTTGGAGCTCTGTGTTTTCACTGGAGCAGCCCAGGTGAGACACACATCACGAAGCCTTGAGTTAATGACCTCCAGGTAACTAGTTTGTGTCTCTTCAACACTGGCTGCTACCCTGCTCTTACTGTGACCTGGAAGGGGGTGAGGTGTGGGTGGGAGGGCTGCACTGTATTCTGAATTAAGGTTTATTCGAACACAGCCCAGTGTGGGGGGGCTTCCAGCTGGAGTTGAAATGAGGCAGTTCTCCCCTGACTGGGAGGGAGAAAGAGGGAGGGAAGGAGAGAGAGAGAGGTTAACAGAAGCCGGCAGCAGAATTGCAGGTGTGTAGAAGGCTGGCGAATGGTATTGTACCTGCTTTAGTCAAGTACATATCCAGCTGTGTAAACAGCCATATTGAAGTTCTCATTGAAGACTAAGACCTTTTATGATGGTTTAAAGCAACTGTTTAACCAAAAAAATAAATTAAGAAATTAGAATCACTTACGGGAAGGCAGCATGAATGAACAAAAGCCTGGCGGCAGTGATAAACATTACTCCTGAGGGTGCTGTACTAGACAGAGCCTCCAGGTGGCGATATTGCTAGGGATGTTTGAAAACAATTCAGAGGCCAAACCTACACATTTTACTGTGCTGGCTCAATTACTTCCTCACTTTTAAAAATGCTGAATTCCATCACAGTGGAGAATAAAATACCTCTGCCCACACCATGACTTCAGAGGAAGTGCAAGAATTAGGCTACCTACCTGAGACTGCTTTCGGTTCAAGCTGCAAATTGACGCACTGTTTTTTTTTTTTTTTTTTTTTAGTTTTTGGTTGACAGTGAAGTAAGGAAATGTTCCACAAAGTTGCAGAAGTAGGTCACAGTAGAACATTTTTATACCAAACTGTATCTTTGAAAGGTAGATGAACTGTGGTTTTAACAACATAATTTTGGCTGTGTTTCTCATTGTTTAACAAGTCAGAATATGATGATTGTGGTATTTTAAGTGGGGTAAACACACATATCACGTGTACAGTCATTTAACAACACACAGACATGAGTATGAGGGAGGCATTTGGTGTGTGGTTTTGTGTATTACAGTATGCACGTGTGGGAATAATATTTTTCACTGTTGGAATTTACATCTGCTGAATTACTTGATTAGCGTTAATTAGTTAGCATTTTTACCTGCTTTAATTAAGAGTTTAATTATGTACTGTACTCAGCTATTCTGCTAAATGATACTGCTGAACTGTCCAAATGGGACTCCTTATTCTGGGTGACAGTAACTCCTCACGTTTACAGTATTTCTAAACATATGTAACTCCATTATGTTGCTCCTCAGCTTTAAGATAAATTTCTGATTTTATTCCTTAAAAACCATTTTGATTAATGATTTGCGATTCCAGTGCACGTCGTATGAGGTTTCCCTAAATTATTCTGTTCAATACTCAGCTCGTGGTTAGTTAGCCGTCCGATAATTCTGACAGGTGAAACACTTTGTTTATTGCTGTTAACAGTATATACGATATATAAAAACATTGACTGACTACACTACCTGTGGTGAGTGGGCACCCCTGCCCTGGGTGTCCCCTGCCCTGCACCCTATGTGCTCTGGGATGGGCTCCAGGCTTCCCCGTGACGCTCACCAGGACTGAGCGGTTAAGAAAGTGACTGACTGACTACACTACACAACTGTCTGTCTACAGCTGACTACACTACATACAACAGTCTGTCTACAGCTGACTACACTACACACAGCTGTCTGTCTACAGCTGACTACACTACACACAACAGTCTGTATCTACACAGGTGACTACTTACAGCTGTCTGTATACAGCTGACTAGGCACAGCTAGATATACACAAGTGACTACGCTCTGCTGACTACACGACTACATGCAGTTGACTATGTTGCTCTCTAGGTCATATAGCAGCTGACTTTTTTCTAAACTCTTCATTTTTACCAAGTAAACCACCGAAAAAGATTATGACGGCGTTTCTGCTTCACTACAAGAGCAACACAACAGTGCGATTAAGGAGGCTGAGCACTCAAGGATGGACCAGAGATCCTGTGCAACTGCAGGTGACAGAGACACCCAGTAAAGCAACGCAGGCAGAGGTGATGTAGAGAGACACCTCTGTACATACAGCTGCACGGTCTAAGTATAGTTTCTGATGCCTGGAGCTAGTTTCAGTCTGCACCTTTACAGTGCCTCCAGTGTATTCATTCCTTGGTAATGTAACCTGCAAACCTTATCATAGTCATTGATGGGATGTGTCACAGTTACATAGACTCTCCCTCTCTCTCTCTCTCTCTCTCTCTCTCTCTCTCTCTCTCTCTCTCTCTCTCTCTCTCTCTCCATATATGTATATTACCGCATATAATATACACTGATCAGCCATAATATTATGACCACTGACATGTGAAATGAATAAAATTAGTGGGTGGGGTATATTATGTAGCAAGGGAACATTTTGTCCCCGAAGTTTATGTTTTTGAAAAAAAGGCCAAATTGTGATGGCTAGATGACTGGGTAAGAGCAACTTTAAAACTGCGACTCTTGTGGGATGTTCCTGGTCCATAGTGGTCAAGACCTACCAAAAGTGGTCCAAGGAGGGAAAACTGGTGAACCAATAACAGTGTCATGGGTGGCCATGGCTCACTGATGTACGTGGGGAGTGAAGGCTGGGCTGTGTGGTCCAATCCAATAGCAGAGCCACTGTCACTCAGATTGCTGAAAAAGTTAATGTTGGTTCTGATACAAAGTTGTCAGAAGACACAGCGCTTTGCAGTTTGTTACGTATTGGGCTGCGTAGTGACGGACTGGTCAGGGTGCCCAAGCTGACCTGTGTCTACCGCCAAAAGTACCTACAATGGGCACATGAGCGTCAGAACTGGGCCACTGAACAATGGAAGAAAGTGGCCTGGTCTGATGAATCATGTTTTCTTTTATATCTTGTGGATGGCTGAGTGTGTGTGTGTCTCTTACCTGGGGAAGAGATGGCACCAGGATGCACTATGGGAAAAAGGCAAGCCAGCAGAGGCAGTGTGATGCTTTGGGCAATGTTCTGCTGGGAAACCTGCCATTCATGTGGATGTTACTTTGACATGTACCACCAGCCTGAACATTGTTGCTGACCAAGCACACCCCTTCATGGAAACGGTATCCCTGATGGCAGTGGCCTCTTTCAGTAGGATAGTGTGCCCAGCCACACTGAAAAAATGGTTCAAGAATGGTTTAAGGAACACAACAACAAGTATCAGATGTTGAGTTGGCCTCCAAATTCTTCAGATCTTGATCAAATTGAGCATCTGTGGGATGTGCTGGAAAAAGAAGTCCGATCCACCTCACAACTTTAGGAGGATTTAAAGGATCTGCTGCTGACAGCTTGGTGGCAGATACTATAGCAAACCTTTAGAGGTGGACGTCATGCCTTGATGCGTCAGGGATCTTTTGGTGGTACCTACTTAATATCAGGTTGGTCATAATGTTATGGCTGATCGGTGTGTGTGTGTGTGTGTGTGTGTGTGTGTGTGTGTGTGTGTGTGTGTGTGTGTGTGCGTGCGTGCGTGCATGCGTGCGCGTGTGTGTGCGTGTGTGTATAAGAGCATAAAATCTGCCTAAACTGATTACAGTAGTACCATAGAGAAATAGGAATTACATGAACATTTAATCTGCTCTAGTTTCTTTGCTTAAAAAAGTAAAAGATTATTGGGCCTCAAAGAAGATCAAGTTGTTAAAATTTGGCTTATACAAAAAAGTTGAAACTGCACTCTTTTATAGCTTTCACAGTCATTTTAAGTGAATAATTCTAAAAGAAAGTAAGAAATATTACAGTTCATTAAGTATAAATACTGGCATACATTTCATTCAACATTGTAATAACTCTTTCAGTGTTTCTAGACTTAGGTATTTCACATTTTAAACCTCTTCAAACATTCAGATTCTAATTAAATTATTTAAGTGATGATGGGAACAATAATACTAATAATTGTTAATAATTAGAAACCCACAGACACAGAAAATATTTACCAGAATGTGGAATGCTCAACATCTGAATGTATGACCCCACAGAGGAGCCAATTGAAAGGTACTGAAACACTGATTGAGCCTGCCTTATGTTTTATTTACAAGCGCACTGTGCATGTAAACAGCTACATTCCAGTGGTCAGTTACAGTAAACGTCCACTGTGTTTTTACTCAGTCAGGACTCTTCTATGAGATAGGCTATATACAAAGCATCCATAGCGTTCATCTTCCTATGGATCCGCACGCTGATCGCTCCCATCCTGAACCTTGGTGTCTCCTGTGAGTTTACACGAGGCGTTCCCACCGGACACAACACCAGGCAGCTCATTTGAATGGCGCATGTGCGACATTCCGTGTTCAGAAGGGCTTATTGAAACAAAGAAAAGGAAGAGAATGAAGCTGCCTTCCACATCACTGTAATCCTTAACGAGGGGTTTGTCATTAGTAGAACAGCACTGGTGATGGGGCTCGTACTGTAAGACTTGAAGTAGGAGAGCAACGTTGGCCACTGGCAAACAAGATTAAGACCTTCCCGTTGGCTTCCATTTAAACCACACCTGCTTGTGGTTAGAGCCACTGTAGTTGTTCTACTTGTTGGAAGGTGTATGGTAGTCAGGGTTTATGACACCACCAGCATCCATCTCCGTTATTAAATTGTGTGGACACAACCCACGCCTTACTTTTCCTTTGGACCTTTCAGTCCTCCAGGTGAATATTCTACAGGTGAAGATCTGATACCTCACACTGGGTCACTGCCAATTAAATTTTATTATTTACTTTTTTTGTGTCTCTACTAAACTTTATATTCATATCTCCAATAGGTTTGTGATTTTAACTGAACATTTCATTTATGCAACTATGTTTGCATGTGTGGTACATGGTTGTTATTGGTTCTTAAACAGGCCGGCTATAACAGGGTTTTGATCTGCTCCAGTTTCACCCCATAGTTGATATTCTCATAGTGTGTCATCCATTCACCCATCCATTTGCTAATCCACCTCATCCAATTCAAGGTTGCAGGAAGCCTGGAACCCATCCCAGGAAGCACAGGGCAGGGGACATCCTGGGCAGGACGCCAACCCACCACAGGGCACGTATGCACACACACTACGGGCATACACCAATCAACCTAACCTGCACGTCTTTAGATCATGGGAGGAACCAAGAGAAAACCCACCAAGCACAGGGAGAACATGCAAACTCCACGCACACAGACCCGATGCAGTAATCGAGCCCCGGGCCTGGAGGTGCGAGGCAATGGTGCAAACCATCAAGCCTCCGTGCTGCCTCAATAGTGTGTCAATTTAAAATAATTTTATCTAGCCTACTGTGATTCAGAATGCACAAAGCTATTTGATATAATTATCACCCAAAGGTTGCGACACATTTTCCTTATCTAAGAAATGAGACTCGGTGCTTAATGTCATTGCACAACATGCTTCATGTTTACTGAGATGGAGCAAAGTGATGGCAAATGCACACTCGTTGTAGAAGGTGACTTTTCTTAAAAAGTAATTATGCACATTACGAAGCAAAGATAAAAAAAAAAAATTAGCTAATGCGTGTTGGCAGTTCGCGAATTTTGCACACCTGTTGACTGTGTTCGACTTCAATTGCATCACTTATTTTGCTGCGTTTAGCTGGTAATGGTGTAATTTCGAATATAAATCAAACAATTCATTAGTCGATCGATCATGAATCAAAAAAGAAAATTTATTAGATTTTGAAAGTAAGCATGAAAACATATTTTTGTAAAATGAGGATGTACGTCCATTTCTCTGTGTATTTCCCTCCAGACAAGCAATCTGATAGTGACTGGTAATCAGATGATCGCATCACAGACAATGCATGATAAAACCTGTAGTATGGTTGTCTAAACAAAGGTTGTCTAAACAGTTACTGGCTAAATTGTATGAGGAAACGTCTGTTTATTAATGTCATAAGTATTTCAGTTACATCCATTAGGCTAAATGTTGTGGCACCAATTACCTGTATTGTTCGAAAGCAACCATTATATGTTTTGGACAAATGCCCTAACTTCAGCAGTTTAGATCTCTCTTAGGTGTTCAGTCTGTTTAGAACCAACGTTTTCAGACAGCAGTACCTTGCGCCTATTTGATGACCCAATTCTTTAGCCTTACACAGTATTAAAAACTGCAGGTGTCAAACAGAAAGCAGGTCAGACACATTTCTAAAAAGAGCAACATTAGACGTTGATAGTCTGTGCCTGGCATAAAGGCGAATTATCACACCAGTTACTGACATTAGGGTTTATGGGCGGAGATGGACAGGCAAGGTAATGTGCAAGTGGGACCAAAAATGTATATGGGACTTTAAAAAAGACAGGACCTTGCACTTACCGCTGATGCTTATAAATTGAGTTAAATGCCTTTTGAAATAGTCTGAGTTTAAACGAACGTGCAATGTGTGTATAAATGAATGTGCTTGTCTTTGTAATGAGATTAACAGCCAATTGTGGTTGACATGTTAATGTCGTCACATGCTTCACATACAGTTCACATGTGATACTTTTCCATCTTACATCTGCAGTTATTTTCAGAATTCAATTCAATTCAGTTTTTTTAATTGAATTGAATTGAATTGAATTGAATTCTGAAGATAACTGCAGATGTAAGATGGAAAATTAAAATCTTGGACATCTGATGTGCTGATTGACCTCTGTGAGGTTGGGGGTGAGGGCAGCCAGATGTTCGAGGGACAGACAGGTGTTGTTATAGGTTATTCTGCCCATTTGTGTTTATTTCAGTCCTTAGGGGTCTTGCAGAGGAGTCATGTGAGTTTGGCATGTCAACCTGTAGTATTTCTGTTTGTGGTGTACATCCATCCATCCATTATCTTAACCACTTATTCCTGGTGAGGGTCACGGGGAAACCTGGAGCCCATCCCAGAGCACA
>JABJVR010045444.1:0-30401 GCA_025773905.1 Chitala chitala
TTTATATATATATATATATATATATATATATGTGTGTGTATATATAAAGATATATATAATTGGTAGCAGCTTTTGTGTTCTGAAGTGGACTGTCATTAGATTTTCTCCCTTAACAGTAATTTCAAAGAATACAAAACCCCTTACAAGGACACATTCCAATCGAAACGGAGTACGATGCAGAAAACACACGTCAATTCTCCAGCATCAATAACGCACACTGACATTTTACAGTAGAGCACATTTAAATCTACAGCCTTGAAAACCTACTGTAAAAACTGAAACATTGTTTTTACAGGTCTAAAAACTGTACAATGTTGAATTTAAGAAATCTGTACAAAAGAAATAGCCTAATTGACTACAGATCAGGGACAAAATTCCACTATTGAGCTTCAGACTGATGCTTCACCAAGTCTACCAACGGTAAATTTATCCTAATCAAGCAGAAGGATAAACTCACGCAGATTCCATCATATTGATATTTGCTTTCAGTAAATTTAACTAATTAAAACCTTACACCCAGTACTAATTAACCTGACACATTACGTCAACATTTTTTCCCCAGCGGATTAGCCTGTTCTCTGTTTATGTCAACACCATGTCAATTCCATAATACCAATGGTTGGAGTGGTTATAGCAATTCAGCAAAAGCAGTTTAAAAAGTAATACTTTTTACAAGAGAATGGTGACATATTGTACATAAAGACTGCTTACCCTGCATAACACATTGTTATGATATTGGTTATCTCAAGAGTTTTATTCAAGATAAGGCATATTATATACTACATAGGTAGATAAGGTATAAAATATGTTGTATAAAGTGATAAAAATCTAAAGTGTGTTTAATCAATATGATTCTATGTTAAAATTCTATCTTTAGCAAGGATGCCCAGCGTTGATAATATATTTACAGAAATGCTACGAAATGTAAGCATTTTATCCCATTGACCCCCTCTTTTCGGACCCGGTGCCTTTTCACCCAGTTTCACAACAAAGAGATCATACCACGTATTTTTACCCACAGCCAGTTTCTTGTAACTGATGGCAAATAATTTTTGAAAGAAGCAGAAGAAGATGTTTTTTTAAGTGCATATCAAGATACATGCATGCCATCAGTCAAGAATATTGTACACCTACAGCCATATCAACTAACCCCTACTCAAGCCACTATGCAAAATACTCCCACTGACTGCTAGTTATCATAAATTGGACCGTTATTGCGCACCCCACAGGTTTGCACTGCAGTCGAACATGTATTTCTGTACTTGCAACCCCGCTCGTTATGTTGCCAAATTTTGCGGCTGTATTTCCGATGAGTGCAAATCCTCCCCAATCCCAGATTTTCGTACAAAAGTGAAACATGATCAGTCAAGCAAGTCACTGAACATGCAAATAATGAAAAGTTAGCCCTAGTACGTACCCTCTCAGTCTTCGAAATTTCCACTCTCTAACCCTTTACATGACGCCGCATTGTCAACTGTTTACACAAAGCTGACAGCTCCAGCAGCACATAAGGGAGACAACGTGAGTTTTCTAGGTAAGACTTATTTCTCTTAATACCTAAGAAGAACCTGTCACAAATCACAAACTTACCTATCTTAGATCACAATACGGGTTAATATATATAGCAGCTCTCTTTACATGTAAGAAAGTATAGAAAAAAGACAAAAACATTTGTGTTTTCGTCACTTGTACCTGTTTTTGTGTCTGTGTGCCTGCACAATTTTGTTTTAAATATTTCGGGAGCACTGTTGAGGCAAAAAAACTAAGGTTGGCCAAAGGGAGATATGCAAAAGATTTTTATAAAGAGTCGGCAACCTGAAATTAAAGGCAAACTCAGCACCCTCCCTTCCTCTAACAATCATTTATTCGAAGGAAAGAAAACGTTGACGCAGTGATACACTGGCTTGGCTTTCAAAGCCGTTGCACTTCCTCCTGCCTCGTTCCTGACACCGCGACACAGCAAACCTACTTGTGCAGCCATGACCTCAAAGGTGACCGCACAGCATTTTGACTTTTCTTCTCCTGGTCAGTGTTTGTGCTGGACTGCGGGAGCTGTGGGAGAGGGAATGACTGAATTCCACGCTGGTGGCAGCCTGCTGAAAATATACTTAGCACGTTTCTCAAATGGGAAAGTGCAGTTGTTAAAACTGCAGCCCGGTGTGCATGTGCACAGCAGTGCAAATATTCACTTCACTTCTTGGTGTAATATCCATGCAAGAGCGAAAACTGAAGAGAATAAAAGGAGTCTATGGGGGGTAGAATTGAGTGCCAAGGGCCCTAGCATGGGGAGGGCTACCCAACAGCCTTAAAAGTTGGGGTACAATACAGTGGGGGGTGCTAGGGGACCTTCAAAGATGCAAAGGACCCAAAAATTGGTGCTATGCCCCTGCCATTCTAATAAATACTCACCGTTCTGGGCCTGTGAGCCCCCTTTGAACGTGAAACCCTTTCTGAATGGAGACTGTACTCCAGCAGTTGCAGCATCCGTCTTCCTGCCCTGATCCCTCTCCCCCTGCTTAGGCTGGGAGCCCCTGAACACACACAGACAGTAAGCTGTGATCTCTCCAGTTCCTATTTTTAGGAGATGAATAAGGGATGCAGAGGAAGGTATTCATCACATTCAGATGGAATTGAGAATACCGAGGTGGCCTGATGTCACATGTTCATATCTCATGTTCATTTAACTCGTATTTTGTGTCTTCAACAGTGTGTGATCAAGTCAAAGATGACTGCACTGGTTCAGAATCACATTATAATTACCTTAAAACAGCTGCACAAAGTCACTGGCGACTGCATATTTCAACCATAGTTTTAAACTAATGTGAGTAATTAATCTAATGGGCTTTCGGCATTATGGAACCTAGTTTATCTCCCATATCTGCATTAGATAAGGTTACTGGAGATGTGTTTCTTGTCTAGGAACTTAATTAACAGATTATTATAGTGGATGTTTTCAACACCAACACCCAACAGTGTTGAAATTAATTCTGATTTATGTATTCAAATTGATGCATTGAAAAATATTTATGAAAGCTGTATTCCTTAGTAATTGAAACCAGAGCTTCTTCCATGAGAGCAAATCTATGAATACCCAAAGGCTGTAAAGTCACTTAAAGCGATGACAATTTGCTGTGACTCTTGTTAGGCTGATCTTCTCTGTGAAAGCAGTTCAGAGTAAAAACTGTCTGATGCTTACTAAATCTTAAGCACTTGTGAATTGGTATAAAAAAGCCATTTATCCTTCAAAATATTACATATAAGGTAATAAGAAGTAGATACAAATGGAGGGGAGAGAACACATTTAGCATACCATGCCAGCATTTTTACTGCTTTGTATTGTTATTTTTCATCAAGATGAAATAGGGGAAGCCTGTTAGCTTACATGGATTAGCTAATTGTTTTCATTTGGTAGGTGTAATGGATGGTGGAAGAAAATTTAAATTTCAGCACAATTAGTGTCCGCCTCCCAGCAATTTCTCAAATTTTTTCCCTGTGTGGGAGGATATATTTAGAGGAGGAGAAACTGGACACAGGAGCGATTCCTCTTTAATGCACGAGGTCCGGGAGTCAGAGCGACTTCGACCCGGGCGTGAGGTTGGTGAGGTGGAACAAAGAGGCCACTGTGCTCAGCAGAGAGAAAAAGGGGAAAGGACGATGGGTCGCAGTGCCAACAGAGGCAGACACGTCAACAGTGCTCCCTCAGACAATTATCTGAATCTCAACAAAAGCTAATGTTGTGGCGAACGGCTGCCAACAGCGGTTAAGTCAGCCATCGCTCTGCTTTGGAGGGCAGCACTGCCGTAATGGGGGTGCTCTGTTTGCAAGACCCAATGGAAATGGCTGCTGGTCTGCCTTCTGCCCCTCGACCAGTTGATGCCTGACCATGGAGACCATGAAACTGAGAGGGAACTGTTTGTCTGACATCATTTGGCACCAGAGTGGCCAAACTGTGCCACAGAATGGGCCCAAGCCTGATCAGATGCCGTGTTGTACAAATAACAGATAAGCGAAAAAGGTCATGAAGTCCTGTAGACAGACCAGAGGGAAGAAAAGCCCTACAATTTACAATCTTCTGTATTTCTTTCAGAGTGAAAGTTAATGATGTGTGTAGCTTTAATTTATTTTGTTCACATTTTTGTGTTTGGTTCACTGCTTGTTCCTAATAATTTACCTCCTTATATTTTCTCTTTGAAAGGATAAATTCTGCTAAAAGTATAATATTCAAATTTTTCACACCTGAATTGAGGGCATAGAGGGAAATTTGGTGTCCACAGTGAATGAAATAAGATTTGCGCATGTTTATGCAGAGGAGAGCTTTAAATCACAAACCTAGTCACTCATACATAGGCGTTTTATCACAGTGATACAGGGATTGTTGCTACCCATCTCACTTCCCCAGGGAAACTGGGAAGTCGTTCGGCCAGTGATACTGTGATTACCCAATAACTCACAGCTAGTCCAGGCTAAATACTGCTGCCCTGAATCAGAGTCACAGAAGAAGGAGACATGAAGTGTCTAAATATTCAAGCCAGCACCATGAATTAGAACCACAGCTTGAATCTGGGTGTGATGAAGGTGGCTTCTCAAGACAAGGGTGGCATTTGAGGGTTTATGGGGGAGGGGCAGGGTGCATAAAAAATCCCTTTACAGTGAAAGCAGGAAGAAGTTACAACTTCAAAGGGGTAGCAATACACAGGGGATCTTTGCTTGCTCCTCCCCTGGAGAGAGCCCAAGGGTGGCACAGCTTGGAAGGTGTGACAGGGCAGCTGAAAGCCATGCAAAAGCTTACAGTGATGTGTCTGCACAGTTGGCGAACCTTCACAGGGTCACATTTTAAAGTCCTTCAATGCTGCCTTTTGGAAGAGGCTCCAAATGGCTCTGGAAACATATAACTAGAAGAATTAAAGTGAGAAGAGAGGAACAACAAACGCAAATGAGAAAGCAGTGATAACAGCCCTGGACTACCTCTGTGGAACTACAAGCACACCACAATGGAACAGCTCAGAACGTCACCGCGCATTTTCAATTGTGTGTGAAATGACTTCACACCTCGGAAAGCGTGAAATGTAACAGCAGTTTAACTTCTGAGTAACTGCTGAGTTTGTGTAAATAATATTCCAAATTAGTCATTTAGTCCAGCGAATGCTGCTGGACTCCTTACAGTTCTGCACATTAATGACAAGTACGTTTCCATGAACTGACAAAATAAGATCTGTTTACTGTAAATCAACGTCATTATAACAACCCGCAGTGCACTTTACAATCACAAGAGTGTAGATAAAATCGTGGACCGTTCTGTTCTCTATGTGAAGATGAGAAGCTCCACTGTAAGGCTCAAAAGTAAAGCAACAATGGGGGCCGCGCCCTGTCCAGCCACGCCAACAGAGCGCAGGTAACGACGCTGTTTACCGCTCCCTCCTGTGTTCCGTGGTGCATGGGGAGGGGGGCAACGCAGCCAATCAGACCTGGGGCCAGTTCGTGACAGCCCCGCTGACTACACTGGTGCCTACCCCTGGTGTGAAAGAGGACCACTTAGGCACAGCTGAGCTGGCTCCTATTGAACCAGATGCTCTCCCTGCCCCCACGCTGAGCTTCGAAAAGAACGGAGTGAGACACAGTGCTGGCAGACAACCAACCAAAAGCAATCACATTTTAAGCAGTAAACTCTGTACAATTTGTGCACATTTGTCCTGTACTGGTCTGCAAAAAATGCAAGCACTGTTCGTTATAAAAATATTCAGCATGTGTTTGATTTTAGGTGTTCTCTGACTGCTTTTGAACACACAACATCAGCACTGATAATGACAGCAAACAATCAGACACCAAAATGCATAAACACACAAAATACTCAGAGATGCTTGCACATGCAGGCAAAAATATTGTGAAAGTTTTGAAATAACAACTAATTACAAAATGGTTAATTTATTCAGGTGAACAGAAATGTTGCACCTGTGCCTCTGAATGAATGATAATCAATTTGATAAGGGCGATGATTCAACAAGCCCTGGGGTGAATATCTTTTAACGTGATGTGCTTATTTCTTACACCATGTTCATTGCGGTTTAGCTGCTTACAAAACAAACACTTAACCATCATGAGTTTACGAGTTAGCTTTTACCGTAATTACTATTACAGTTACAACGCCTAGTCAGACTTGTCTTTACTTACTCCTCAGTTGTCGTATGTTTATCTTCAGTACCATGCAACTACGTTCACCATTTCGTAACAAAACTAGAATACATTTTCACATCGAGCCGAGCAATGTACATATTATGACATTGTGGGGTGACATTTTTTAAAGAGAGAAAAGGAAATAATTTTAACTTTTACACAATTTCGAATCACCGCTGGAGTACAACCGAGTGAGCAGCGTGCCGACGCTGCGCTCCAGTTCAGCACCTCAAACTAACGCCTGCTGAACGCGAACCTTGCAAGTTTAAAGCGCTGTCAAAACTAGATTGCGTCTCTCCGTTGACAGTTGTCATTTTTGTGACGCTTACTGTGGGGTAACTTCCTATGTATGAAATAAATGACAAATGCACAAGGTGTACCTTAAAGTGTCTCTTGTTCAACCCAGCCTTGTTGTAAGCAAACTGAAACAAACCCGTCGCGAGTTAACTTATAACCAGGAAAATATGTAAGAATAAGCTTCGTGAAGGTGAATGCCAGTACGATTGCCACTGCACATGCCTTGTCACCCAGACAGATCCACTACTATCTTTACGATGTCGTAGAAGGAGGATTAAACCGAAATATCCGTTTTTGACTACTGGAGGTTTTATATTTGTATGTTTAATTGTATCTAGTATCATCATATCAGCCATATAGATGCAAACGTAACAACTTTCTACATAGCATACGTATACACATCATTACGTTACAGCTATGCTCATACTCTTTTTTTTAATCGTTTTGCACGTATTGTTCTCAAGCCAAGTTTCATCACAGTACTGGAAATAGTACATAATTCTGCACCGTTATTTTCAATGTTACCGATGTTCTATATATATATACCCTAAAAATAAAGTGACACTAAAATATGCTGACCAACTTCACGTCGTCGTACAGAATCATCTTCATTTTATCGTTTCTTGTAATCGATTTCGGTCTCTGGAGCTGATGATGAAATTAACGTTTAAAGGGTACATGCACTTACCGTCTACAGCCATTGCGCTGCTGAGTGTGAATCGTTCCGTGGCCGCCTCAGAAAGAGCCCTCCATGCTGTCAGGATGCTGCCGACGGCTTCAAGCGACTTAACGTCTCTGCACAAGCCTGCGTCCTGATACCAACCTCAATGTACGAGCAATGTCCGTGTCTGACTTACTACCGACTCCTTTCAGCTCAGCACGCTGTCATCTGGGAAAAAAAGAGCTGCCGCAAACACTGTCATTTTAAACTCCTCCCTTTGATACCTGATCTCCCAGACCGCTGTAGGGTGGACAATGAGAGCGCTCTGTCGCTTGTTGTTCAGTCCTCTTCAAGCGATGGGTAACAGCGAAAACACATGTGAAATGCACTGCTGTTGTAAAATGCAAAAACATGGAAAATAATGTAGAGACGAAACATTAGATCATTTGGCAGTTAACTTTCCTGTACCGTATCGAATGCATTTATTGATATTAATTGTTTACCTCTAGTGATTTTGTTTACGGTTTTAGAGTGATTTATAATGTTTAATACAATGTTTCATTAACCACTAGACACAAACAGTATACATATCATTGTATTTATTTACTTTTATGTTCTGGTGATGTCAAGAAATAGATGTATGTTCAACGATGTCAAGTAATCAATGATTTTGCAAGCTTTTGCAGGGCTTTTAGTGTTGGTGAATGTAGTAACTCTATTAAATTACTTGTTCCAAAAACGCACTGTGTTGCCTGGACATAGAAGCTGCCTGACTCAATCTGCTTTGTTCTGTGTTTTCTGTTTAGGAAAGTCAGGTATAAATGGAAGGTCCTTTCATTCGCTGCTTATTCAGCAAGGAGTTGGGCCTGCTGCACTTTGAAAGCGTTTACCAGTTTGCCTTTATTCATTCTTTCAGCTTGCACCACAGTACTTGAAAGACCAGACACAAGGCCTGGCATTGATCAAAACTGGTATTTTTAATGTGAGAAAAGAGTGAGCCCCTTAGAAAGGACTGTTGCTTAACACCAACATTATTCATACATTGAAATTCAATCCTGCAATTTAAAAACATTTTCAACAGACAGTGGGAAATTTATGTATTTTCCATACCATACTACTATCTGTACACATAACCACAGCATAACTATACATTTAGTATTATAAGATACATTTGTTTTTTGTCTGTGCATTTCATAGCAGAGCGCGTCTGCCCTTTAGATATGATGCGCCCTGTATCCACAGTTGGATACATCAGGATGTGAGGACAGTACACACAGCTGGTTCTTGCCTGTCCAAAATGCCAGCTGCCCAGCACTGCATAATCAGGGCTATTTCTGGACACTTTGAAAAGCCAGTTATGAGCTGTCGTGTACGTGTGTGTGCGTGTGTGTGTGTGTGTGTGTGTGTGTGTGTGTGTGCGTGTTTTTCCTGAGGGGAACACACTATGCAAAATGAACAGAAAAGGCTTCTATTAAACACAACAGACAATCAAAGGAGACTCTGATGTCTTCAGAAACAGCGAAGCTGCTTTGAAGGCGAGTGCCAGAAGGAGGAAACAGCCCCATTCCCACAATTCCTAAGTCCTTAACTAAACTTTAAATGGTGTGTTTGCTCATCTGTGCCACAGCACAGGAGCCATGTTGAGCATCAAATGCCAAACAGATGGTTGTACCCACTATAATGTTATTTGCCAAAAGTTAACAGAAATGCCAGTCATTTTTGGAATTAGTGAAAATCTAAATCCTCACACTCCCTGTTGTGCATTAAACCCGCCTGTGGGCATAAAGACAAAACATTAAAACATTTAATGACTACGAAATGAAATGTATAAGCAGAAATCAGATTATTAAAATTATGCAATCATTAAGGATGCCAAGTTACTGTTTTTTACCATTAGCAGACTCTGTGGTCATCAATAATCATATGACCAGCCTAAACACATTCCTAATTACAACAATGTGTTTTGTATATATTCAAAATAATACACTTTTGCAGTTCTTTCCCTATTGGAATGACAGTGTGCAGCACCAAGCCATATGGTGCTTACAGACCTCTGCGCAGGTTGAGTTCATTTTACACTAAGCAGGCACATCTTGGGAAAAAGGACTGCTTAACTTGGAGAAGTGAAATTACATACCTGTAACAAAAATAGAGAGAGAGAGAGATGACTGCACACAAAACCTTGTCAGCAGAGACTGGTATTAATTGCATTTTTGCTGATCATTTATGTATTGATATGTATATTGTTTTTCATGTAATGATAGAGGTTGACAGTATTTTGCTGTACATCTGCTGCTCTAACAGTAATTTCCCAAAACGCCTTTTCATTTCTGACTTACCCTTCCAAGTCACATTGCATTTTCTCCTTAGACCAAACCGATGTTAGTGCCTACACCTCATAGCTGTGCCAGCTATGTGTGAAATTATCATTTGGACGTGTATACAAATATAATGGCTTTTAATAAAGTAAAAAAAATTACAACAGCTGTTACAGTATTTCTGAGTGATA
The DNA here is from genome assembly GCA_025773905.1 of Chitala chitala. Lineage (NCBI taxonomy): Eukaryota > Metazoa > Chordata > Actinopteri > Osteoglossiformes > Notopteridae > Chitala > Chitala chitala. Next base: position 9,639 of record JABJVR010045444.1, read on the forward strand.
CTATCACCAACCACTCTTCCTCTTGCATTTTTCTTGCTGCCAAATATTACTGCACACTCCTAATAAAATAGTGCTGCTACAGAACATCAGTTTTGCATATTTTTCTTCTGGAGTTGAATTTTAAAACAAAACCAAAAAATTACACCATCTTCACTCAAAAATTAAACCTAGTTCCTGCACTCTAGAAACAGAAACGTCACAGACAATCACTTCGGCAGAAAAACGCCATTTGTGAGTATCTGCAGTGAAAGTGAAATACACTTGAAATGTCAAAACACATTCCCATCAGCGACAGAATACATGAAGGTGTCACCAGTACATTTCACTCTGATGTATTTTTATTCACAACATGCAAAATAGGTCTGAATTATGTACAGAGGGTTACAATACTCCTGTTCTTAAAAACAACAAAATACAAAAAAAAAAAAAAAAAAAACGGGGAAAAACAAAAATCAGGCTGAGAAGACAAGATGTCAAATGGAGCGGAAAGTGAGAGCAGAATGACATAACAAATTAATTTAAGCTGAGGCACTGAACAGAACCTGTCATGATAGTGGCCAGGACCAAGAGCAATGAGAGGGTTGGGTTTATTCACGGAGACTTTAATCTACAAACATAGATGAAACATTAACAAAAAACAGCACAGAACTACTAGGGCAAAATAAAATGAAGTCAGGGCATAAACAGGAACACAACTAAATGGAAAGTTACAGGAAAACACAATGAACAGACAAAAACAAGGAACAGACAAAAACAAACAAGGAACAGACAAAAACAAACAATGTCATCGACAACACTCAGAGAACACTAGGCCATGTGAACAGCAAAGAAGCACTAGTTGCAAACACTCCCATACAAGCACAAACGGGGTAATGAGGAAACAAAACAAGGTAACGAGGGGATGTGTTAGATAAGTAGCATGGTCATACAAACTCTGACAGTTCTCTTAAAAATCCGGTTGCACAGTGTTTTATGCTGTTTCAGCCAGCGTGCATTAAACAAACAAGCAAGCCAGCATCAGGCCACAAGTACTGCTGATTCACTTGTAGACAAAACTTAATCGAAGTATTTAATAGTTACCACGGTTACCACTGACAAAAGCAGTAAATCATGGACGTCATTCCAACTCATACTTCACAGCTGCAATTCGTACATTACTCTTCAGTGGTAAACAACAAATGAAAAATGTTACTTCTGTTTTAATGAGCTGACTTCAGTTTCTACACAAACTCAGCACACAAACAGTAGGCCTTTTTTTCCACAACTACGTTGTACTTGCTCAGCTCTTGTTAACAGCTTGTTTTTTCCCCTTCTTTACATTGCACAGAAATCTAACACGTTGCCTAACATGCTTGCGTGTGACAAGTAATAAATGTCAAAAGCCGTGAGAGTCCCTGTGACTGGACCCTTGCTGCTATGTGATTAACTGAAAACTTGTATTAATTGCAGATATTGATTAACTCCAATGACTGCTTCATTGAACAGATTGATTGTTAGTCAGGTGGTTTGAAACAGAGATCTAATCACGCTGACATAATTATTATGAAAATTACAAGATATGGAAGACACTGTGGGTGTTATTGCCTCCTACATATATTAATAGTTTATCTCATATCCAATTGTCAGTCAGTCATCTTCTATACTGCTTCATCCTTTTAAGGGTCACAGGGAAGCCTGGTGCCCATCCCAGAGCACAGTACAGGGCGCCAACACACGCTATAGGCAATTTGGACACACCAATCAACCTAACCTATATGGCTTTGGACTATGGGAGGAAACCAGAGAACCTGGAGAAAACCCACAAAACAAGGGAGAACATACAAACTCCACGCACACAGACCAAAGGCAGGAATCAAACCCCAGGTCCGGAGGTGCGAGGCAACAGTGCTAACCACCATGCAACTGTATCACCAGTCCAAGTTATGCTGACACAAACATGGAAGGACAGCACTGCTGCCAGTTTCAAAATCTCCATAAAACAATATTCAAACTGGGACTGTTAATAAAATCAAGCTGATGAGGTTTGCATGTGGTTTAGGCTGAAAAGGTAAACTCCAACAACCCTCCTTAACATTTTACTCAGAGAGTTTGGCTCTGTGCTAAGTTGCCTGCTAATTAGATCAGTCCACAAACCCGAACTAGAAACCACACAAAGCTGCCTGCTTTATTTGCAACCTCTTACTCCACCGTGAAAACATCTGGTCAGTCTCAGGGGTTTATGAACATCTGGGTCCGATAAATAATTTAAAAATACACATAAAATCAAGAAATTTTAAAGAAAATCGAGATCTTGAAGCTGTCCAAATATTATTTCTGTCCATTGCGCGTGCAGATGTCTGCATTCCCTCTTGACAATAAGAATGAATCCGTCTGTATCTCCATGACGATAACAAATAGTTTTCCCGAAGGCATGGCAAGCACCTGTGGTCACAGATTGCCTCCTATTTGTTGTAACTAATTAAAATTGTATTATATTATGTCACGATAAATGAGACCATTTATCCATGTCAACTGAAGCCGTTTACATGACATCTCATGCAGTTGCTGGGCCAATGAATTTCTCATTTGTTCCGTCCAAGTGGCTGTCATACTAAAGTGCAGATACGGACATCTGGCACTGAGGTGGCTCTTGCTCTAAATTCCTATATAATTTAGGTAATGAACACACATTTAAATGTGACACTTAGGTTTGTTGCCTTGCGTGTGTTTTTAAAATCCATACACGATGTTTTCGGAAGCATTGTGTTTGTGCGCAGCGTACTTTCAGCGAGGGAAGATGACAGAATCTATTTAGAAGATATATCCCCTTTGGACGCTCCTCCCGTGTCCAGCACGCGTGGAGATAGGGCGGGTCTGCTTTCACCATTCCCATCACACGCCACGCTCAACCGGCCCCACGCAAACAATTCTCTTTAGAAACGATTACCTAGTCCGAATCCACACGCAACCTCCGCTTATCTCACACGCTCTTTATTAAAAAAAAAAAAAAAAAAAAGCTTGCATGGAGCTGATCTTAAACGATAAAGATTTAATCTTACACCATTAAATGCACTATTCTTTTAAAAGATGTAGCCAAGTTAAATCCGCCACCAGATGAGAGCCGCTTCCAGCTCAAGCAGATACCTCTATAGATAGTCACAAACGGCGCTGAGTGCTGAGCACCTGCTAATGAATGTTCGCTGCATCTGTGGCCTCAAGTACCACGAAAACGAATCGGCGAGCTTTCCTCTGCTTTTTCCGTCTAATCACGGGCCATCGCATTTCATTTCTCACCTTTGAATTTTAATGGAGTTTAAAAAGAACAGCATATTTTATGGCATTTGAAATGAATCTTAATTTCTACTGTTTAATAGGTTTTGCTGGACACCTAGGAAAGCATGGGAAGTTTCAAACTATAGATAAAGGTGTTGCAGTACATATGTCATTATTATAAACACCGAAAATATGTTTGTAGCAAAGCAGTAATGTGTTCTTTAAACCCTTAAAATATTGCAGTGTGTGTGTTTGGGGTCTTGCCAATGTTTCTGACAGTTCTCAAGACAATCGTTCTTTGGAGTTCTTTATGTCACTCCTATAATTGATAGCGAAATCTGAACAATTCATTTCACTCTTAAGACTGAATTTAGAGCAGGCACAGTTGCAGGCATGTTTATTAAAAAGCAAGGGTACAAGAGAGAGTTTGTGGAGTGAAGAGGAGCACAATTTATAGTTTGTAAATATGTACATCAAAAACCCCAAAACTGATGGAAACACGTTTGTCTCCCCTCCTCCCTTGCTGGTGATCTTTTGTGCCTCTTCAGTATTCCATTATTTGCCATTATTCTGTTGCTGCATTTGTTATGGACCTTATGGGACTACCATTGTATTTTACCTGAGCTGTTAAAAAAGAGCAGTCAGTGGGAACAATTATTAAGCAACTACAAGTCTTCAGTCTGGGTCTATGCTGTTGACACAAGGCATGCAATAAGTGTTTAAAAACTGGTGACACAGGCCTACTGAATGTCAGGCAGTCATCTTACATGAAGCCTTATACAGCCAATGGTCTCATCTTGGTCAGCTTGTCTGAATGGTGTTGGGGGGTGGGGGGCCAGAGTAGCAGATCTTTCAAGATTCCTGCAAGAGCTTCCAAGAATCTTAGGTGTCACATCCACCTGTCGACCATCTGTTGCCATCCTGAGGTGTCTGTCCGGGAGAGAAGCTGGTGCTTTAGTGTGGCTTTCAGTGATTTTAAAAGGTGTTTTGTAGTGAGAGGAATCTTTAAACTTGGTTCACTTGTAAGGCCATCTGTGTCTCATAAATAAGCTATTGGCACCAAAGTACAGCTGTTTAATGTCATGATAACAGAAGCAGTGCTTCATCCTTACGTATTTACAGAGAGGCCATTAACATGTGCTGATGTTTAAATGTAGCTGGGAGACACATTTTGGATAAATTAGATAATTAGCAAAGAAACACTGGACAATAATATTGTACTGTACCCACATCCCAGAAATCAGTCCCATAATTACAAACTAAGTGAAAATTTTATCACCTATTAACTAAAGTAAAACAATTACAACGGAATCAGCACAATTCCTCAATTAAATGGAAGCTATTGCTAAGATAACAGCATACGACTCTGAAACACATTTGAAAAATATGCCACTAAGCCATTCTGAATAAATGAGCCTGCTGCTTGTAATGTTACCCTTCTGTAGGTGGCCATGGCTGTCCAGCAGGGCTGCTGCACTGACAAGAATGGCCATCAGGGGGCAGGAGTACAAAACCGGCACACACAGCACACATCATTTATCTTTCCCAGATGGAAGGCTGTGTGTAGCCAAGTAGAAAATACACTTGGAATGAATTAGATAAGGAAAATACTAGGAAATGTATCCAAGAAATGTTTATGATATGGTTGCATATGAATAACAGTCTATGACAATGTCAAACAGAGCTTGGATGTGTTAGCCAAAAGCACGTTAGGCATTTTAGTGATCTATACGCTACTGACTAAGTGCATATATTTCAAATGTACTCAATAAGACAAACTATTTAATTGAAAGCGCAACACATCATTATATTAAAAATGAAATATAAGTGATGGCACAAAGCATGAGGGAAGCTAAGTTTAGGCCTCCATTCATTTTGTTTCCCAGCCCTGTTAAGACTATGTTCCTGTATCAGCAAATTACTTAATTCTGGTTACTGGTTATTGTTTGTTTGTAAGCAAGCTAGTAAAAGTGGTTAGTGTAAATTAGGGTCATGTTGAGATGTTGAGATGTGTTTTTTCAATACAGAATTATTCACAAAGGGCAAAAAATATTTACCCATGTGTATTCTAGTTACTTTTTTGCATTCATTACTTGTTCATCATGATTCATTAAAACATTCACTGATAATTTTAAAATTTCACAGAAAACACTTTGTCTAATGTGCATGTAACAAAACACATTTAAATATTCAATCAAATTTACTTAACTTTATAAATGTGCTAGAATACCTACTAAAAACTAATCAAAACGCTTGAAATGTAACAATTAAAACAATCCTTTATTACAAAACATTTTTTATAATAGAGATCCTTCTATTAAAACCTCCAACACTTTAAGTCATCGGCAGAAATCTGGGGGGGGGGCATGTCCCCTCTTTCAGAAGGGTTGTTCTCTAGTCTCACTCTAAGCCAAGCTATGTCATTTGTGTCCTTCTCAGGAATTGCTCTTGGGAAGAATTTCTATTTATTGTTCCCCCAAAGAGTGTAATGACATTTCTTTCCCTGTTTTAAGTGCGTCAGTCTGTGCGTACGGTCAACAAAAAAATAAAATGCTTCCTGCTCACTCCTTTTCTACCACCCAACAGGTGAACAGGTGAGACTACATCCAAACTATACCTGCACCCATGTGACCCAATTACTGTAAATGAATAACAAAGCATGCAAAAAAACTACAAATGGATACATGGCTCCTACATGCACTTTTTATATGCACTTTAAGGAAAATCCTGACACAATAACAGAAAGATGAGATGTAGTATGTCTGTATAATGTTACAATGCTGAGGGCAATAGGAGCATGGGGTGTGGTTCACAGCCACATCTGGCATTTAGCTCTTGGGGGCTCAGGCCCCATTGAGAATCTGGGAAGTGCAGGGCATAACAAGACATACTCATAGTCAAAACCCTATTTAAATATGTATGTACTTTTACTGGTACCAAGCATGAAATTATATGTAAATAAAACAAATTTTGGCTAGTTTAAGTCATGATCTATACGTTATGTGTTTAGTGTAACTGTAGGCAATACAGTCTATTATTGTCATGCACAAATGGAATCAAGTACCAAATAAATTTTGGTAAAACTGACAATTACTTTAGAGGGGCCAATGTTGTAAAAAGGGGGGTAAAGACCCCCCTTACAAGGGTCAGGTTTCATCCTTGGTGTGGCTACTTTAGATTTGAGGTGATAGAAAGTTAGATAATGAGAAGTATGTACTATTGCATCATTGACATGTTAAAACAAAGCTAGGTTTGGTATATTATACATACACCTAGTGTTACACTGGTGTATGCATGGCACCATGACAAGAACTCACATGCCCTTTTGCCCTATAAACTGTTTGTTTTTAACAAAACCCATAAATCCAACAAACAGAAATGTTGTCATGTGTTAAGTCTCATTACATAGACTATGACCTTAATTTTTGTCTGCTCCGTTTTCTACTTTCATTATCATTAAAATGCATCAAAGTCCATGAAATGTGAGGATTTGATTGAAAGATAGATTTAGTCACATCTGATCTTAGATCATATGTCGTTTAAATATAGCTTATTAGAACTACGGATTTATGTTTGAAATTAACATATCATCATAAAGATGATAAGGTGATCATAAGTGATAAGAACTGCATATTTTGTCAATAATTTACTGAAAATCATAATGGTATTTTTAAAACAAAATAGTTTAAATTGTTTTTTATTGTATCAGCATTCTATTGACCTTTTATGAACTTCTGTGCATTTCTTTTTTGGCTTACAAATCAATAGAGCTCAAATAGACTATTTGTTTCCTAGGCAAACAATCCAACTGTTTTAATGAAATATACATAACAGTGTTCGCTGCTGGTCCTTCACAAGGACACAGCACTGCATTCTGCTCAATAATTAGTCCTTTTAAAATGGTTATCTTTCAGCACGCACGCAGTCATGCTGAGTGTGTGCTCCCGTTAGGACGAACACTGCCTGCTCCCTGATGATGGTGGGTGACTGAGAATAACATGAAAAAAAATGACAGCCATCTTCTGTTTTGGATTTCTGCACCATAGTTCTGATTCTGCTCATCAAATCGATAAATCAGCGGCTCTAATTCGTGCCTTGAAAACCGTCTCTGTCTTGATTGCATGAATCTTTCCAGACCCCTTAACCAATGGGTATGAAAAGAAATGAAAGATTTAAGGGAGGGAGAGAGAGATAGGTTTTCTTCTATTACATTCTTAAGAATTTTTTGGTGCTACAAAATTAGTTACACCACGATGGATGGCTTGACCATCCAACATTCCAACCGAGCCTTCATATTTTGTGCATATATAGTCTGATATGTAGGTCACACTTATCCATGGAACACTGTTGTTTGTCAGCATACAGAATGTATTGTCTTTATACAAACTGAAAACAACTCACTGCCGAAATGCAAAGAAAACCTTGTATTCAAAATGCAATTGCAAACCACTCGCTGTGGTTTTGCACTTCATAAACTGATTATGGCAAACTAACACTATGCAGCCAAACACATCCAATATTAATTTTATTGGTGTCAAATGTGAAGGCGTTTTAAAAGAGTGATTCTCTGTTCTGGTGAAAAAACCTTGAATACCTAAAAATGCTGTCTGTGAATATGCTTCAAACTGTGGCCAATACAAAGCCATCAACCTCACATAACAAACAAGATGATCTGAGCTCGTAATATTCATTCCTGCTGGGTTGAATTAACCATGAACGGTTTTCGAACCCTTCCATCACCAGCCTGTAAAAGATGCTATGAGAACGCATTCCCAGAGCTCACTGCACTCAGAATGAATGGCATCATTTTGTTTCGCTTGAATTGGTTTTATTTGCACATTAAACCCAGCAGCTCACCCCAGTGTGCTAGATTATGTGAGCAAAAACAAAATTGTATTGTGCAGTCTTCCTTACAACTTTGGGCTACATGCACGTGCATTTCCCACTCTGTGTTTCCACTACGGAAGGCTGGTCACATGTCCTAAAACATTTTTTTTCTCTGCATTGTTACATCTTGGTTGCTCTTTCTTTTCCTAGTAGTTACCTCCTTGTATTAAGGTGGGAACAACCTATCACAGACCTGCTTCATCTTGCTGGATATGAGTTTCAGCAGTGTTCATATATTTGCCTTGCTTTGATCTCCTGTAGGAAATAAAACCTTTGGGGCGTCTTATTTACCTGGAGGGGCCACAAACTGAGCCTCTCATAGCAAATGTGATTTCTTAGTTCAAGTGTCACCAGAGCATTGTCAGAAAACACTGGTCAATTGCCTACAACAGGACCACAGATTACTATTTTATATTAAATTTTTTGCTTACCCACATGAAAAGCAAGACTTCCTACACACAGAACACACGTCAGAGTCTGAATTCACCGCTGGATGCTTTGTCTTCCATGTATTGAAGCGCTGTCTTTCCATGTTGTGCATTTACATAATTCAAGAGACTACAAAGGGGTCCCTCTTAAATGGTTCATTGTGTAGATTTGCAGTAAGCGGATGCTCTGTCAAAAGCGTCTCAGGAACACATCAAAGAGAATGATTAGATTCTTCAGCTAGACCTTGGTGTTGTTCTAACACCCCCCTTCCCCATCCCTGCCTCTAGGCCTTCAGAATTGATTGGTTCTTTTCTACACCACAAAGCGGGCCCCATTGCAGAAAGCTTGCCACCTTCTTTCTCTTTCCGATGGGCACTTCCGTTGACAAACAGGCTTCATTCTTCAAGCAAAGCAGCACATAGAGAGATGTGTATCTATTTGTCTCTGATTTCACAGACTTGATCATATAAAACTTCATTTCCAGTTTTCTTTAACTGTATCTCTATTTGCTGAATACAGGTTTGTGGAATCAGCCAAGGTGACTGTGAGTGTTCTTTAAAAAATGGTTTGAAATCAGATGCTGCAGTAAATTTTGAAGTTCAGCAGCTAATTTACAGTTGCAGTTTTAACACTGCAAATATTACAGTCATCTAACTTTAATTCTATTTTTGGTGTTTTTAGTAGTTACGTCACTCAGACATTATTAGACCAACCCTGGGAGGATGCAGTGGCTAAATTATGATGAAATAACTGACAGAAATGACATGGTAATATTTTAATAACATACAAACTCAAAGTGGTAGTGAGGTACTATATTTTAATATAGAAAGTAATTAATATGAATCCTACATTTGAACTGAAATATTCAGAGGATTGTAACTGGCTAACATAACACTGAATTTATACTAAGAAAGGTACAAGTTAAATAGAAGTAAGGATCTGGTTTACCTAAGAAGTCAGCCTGTTCTCACATAACATAATCAGATGTGCTGGTTTTGTTGACAAATCATGTCCTGTTTATAAGTATCTGACCTGAGATTATTGTCACAAATTACTCAACAATTGTGGCCCCAATTATTTCATTCCAATGTGTCAATGGTGTTGGCTGTTTGTTTGTAAATGTTCTCTAGTTAATTCAAGACCTACATTTTATATGTTTACGCTTTACTTAAATGACTTTGAGACAATTGCTGCCTTAATCATGTGCACTTTGATGATAGGACAGCGCTTACTGTTAGTTAGATTCTCTGATACTGTTTGACCTTGTTCATGACATGCACGTGTACTATTATTCATTGTAAGTCGCTTTGGACAAAAGTGTTTGCTAAATGAATAAAATGTAAATGTACTTGTCTTAGCCTGGAAGTACATTCTGTGGTGCAGTAGTGCTATAAGAAAAGAAAGCATGGGGCTGTTTTCCTAGTAAGGTTTGAGTTACTGGCAGCTTTTGTGCCATCAATTCACACCATGTGTGGTCGCTTTGGACAAAGGCGTCTGCTAAATGAATAAAATGTAAATGAGTAAAATGTAAATGTAAACCAAAACCGAATATGTTCACTAATATAACTGAACGCCCGCCTATACTCCTTTCAAAATGAAACCATTGGCTTACAACAACAACAACAACAACAATAATAATAATAACAATAATAATACCATAAGGGTGCATGTTAGACATTTGATTTTTGTGTGAAGACTGTTATGAATGAGTGTGGCTTCTGAAGCCAAACCCGTACGTTGACCAGTAAGCGCCTCCGATGTTTTTCTTTAGGACCACGTTGCCTTCACTGCTGAATTTGTTTTCTCCACTCAAAGAAAGGAGCGATGGCCTACTGGAATACATGGAAAGACAATCTGGAATTTTGTAAGAATTTCAATTTATACAAGATAAAATTTTGCGCGATTGGCACAATTTAAACTTACATTTAGCCATGTGAGTGTGCTAAATTGTGTCTATCCATTTTCTGGGGAAAATTGGGTAATTCGTACGTGTCAGAACCGATGGATATTTGTTTTAAAGCTTGGATGACACATAGGCGAATTTAGCTCAGTGTAATGGTTTTTACATTGACTTCCCACAGAAGCATTTAAAGAGATAGGACTGTGTCGGCTTCCATTAAATTTGTTGAAACTGAATTCTAGAGCAGGAATTGCAGCGTTAACGGAATGCAAAGTCAGACATGCGGGCAAACTGATGAGATGTTCACAAAAGCGAGGCACGGAAATGTGTAACTCCTTTTCGTAAATGCTGGTGAAATGAAAATGTCTCTCCTCGCAATGATTTTGTTTTCGGCATCATTTAGCTTGCGCGTGTCCCATAATACAATACATTACGTGTTTCATTTCCAAATACATCGGACTCTTAGTGTAACACGTCTTGAGTCTACGTGACAAAAATAAATAAATAATTAAATAAAACCTTACCCAAAATAAACAATACTTTAAGTGGGAAAACAAATTGCAGACGATCTCTTTAATGGAGTATATCGTTTAATGCTTCAGTTTTCTTAATTCTGTAAGGGCCCAAAATTTAACATAAAAGATATAGTTTTGGAAAGCAGAATGGAAAATGGATGGATGGATATACCTAAAACTCAGAACTGGTGATTTATTATAGCAATAATGACTTACCGACAACAAAATGTATAAACGTCACAAAAATTTAAATCTTATGACACGCAACAGAAATATACTGAAATTTTAAATTTTACCAGTAGAGGCCACTGCTTTCCATCAAAAATATATTAATATTACAATGAAGATTAGTATATTGTAATGTACAAATGTCAGTGCCTTGTTAGAGATGGTGACAGCCCATCCATCCGTCTATTCATTCCCTATACCGCCTATCCAGTTCAGGGAAGATGGTCACAGTGTCGCTGTAAATAAACTTATGGTGATTGTCAGTTATACACATTAATGGTAAAACGTATATTATCCATTTATACACGTATTTTTTTCATTTCCATTAACATTTTTTGCATTTGCAAAGAAAGAAGATGCAGATTCATGTAATTATGCTAAACTTGTAAAGACTAGTGTTGCCAACCGTCTAGGATTCTCCGGGACAGTCCCAGGATTGGCCCACAGTGTCCCGTGTACTGAGCAAGGTACAGTGGAACCTTGGATTGCGAGCATAATTCGTTCCGCGAAAGTGCTCGTAATCCAAAATGCTCGTATATCAAAGCGAATTTTCCCAAATAATGTAAAATCGGATGATCCGTTCCGCACGTCCAAAAATGTTTATATAAAAATCGTTTTTAATGGTATTTTTTCGTACACATTATTGTCCCTAACATCGCAATCACATAACAATGATTAATACACGGTATTAAAGTAAAAAATAAAACAGTTAACCTGCATTTTACCTTTGAAAAGAGTCGTGGCTGGCGTGAGGGAGACGAGAGGGAGGAGAGGAAGAGGAGGGTTATTGCTTGGAAGGAGAATCTCCTTCCATGAGAACATTTGGGATCTCAGGAGTTCTTTCTCTTTAACGAATTTCACTAACACTACCGGTTTCACTTCATTTACGCTTTTTGGATTCACTGTCCTCTTTTGACTCACTGGAATGTCTTTCCTTTCGTTCGTATTTAACATGAACCTCTCCAATCCCAGCAAACACAAAACGTTCAAATAACGTTAGCTAAACGTTTAGGGAACTTTAGGAAAGTTTAGCTGACGTTTAGCTAACGTTATTTGAACGTTTTGTATTTCCTGGGATGACACTCGCTTTTGCCTCCGTTTGAGGATTTCGCGGAAATGTGACACTGACTGTAGTGCAGTTAAACAGGTCCGTCATTGGCGCTGCTACAGCCTTACTCAGGTGGTGCTTTTCTACAAAATGTTATACTGCTTCCCACATTTTGCACACCTCTCTAATCTCATTTTAAGTATGATATGATATAAAAAACATATACTTGATATGAAAATGCTCGTCTTGCAGGACATCGCTCATTAACCAAGTTAAACTTTATTAAAAAAATTTTTTTGCTCGTCTTGCAAAGCACTCGTAAACCAAGCTACTCGCAATCTGAGGTTCCACTGTAGATTTCTGTCCCGGAATTTTCTTAAAATGTCGTAGTACCGTCAAATCACATAATTCACAATAAAAATAACGTAGTAAATTAGCTACTGTGAGTGATAATAATTTAATAAACTGTAAACCATCAACTTGTGTACTGCACGTGGACGTGGACGAGTTCTGTTTGCTGCGCCAGGCTAGACCTGCCTTAGCTGCTACAACAGCCAGTGTGTAAAAGATGGGTCCATTTTTTAAGCAGTTTATCAGTTGACGATGTGTAGTTGTTTCGCATCACATCTTATGTACTGTGTATTCCAGTTTTGAATGCGTTTTGTGTGTGAGTATTCAATATTATGAATCAGTTGTGGTCAGATAACAGAAACCTGCTCAGCACAGAACTCGTGAAGTCAGAACTTATGATTAAAATAAACTTTAGCACGACCTGCAGTTCTATGATTTCATGCGCATTGAGCCCGGTTTACTGAGAGGAGCATCCTCACGACAGAAGTACAAGTTTAAACAGAAAGCAACAGCTTCCCAGTGACATGGACAATGGCAAAGAACATTAGATTTTTGCAAATAATGCTTTACGGTACAGTAATTGTTGCACTGTTGCATCCAGACAGTTGATATTTTTCTGAACTTTGCAAAATTTGTTACTTTCCATATAATACCTTAACTGCATATGGTTAAAATTTATGCCAAACAGCTGTTAAATGTTTTGCAATTTTGGAATGCTCGTGTTGTCGGGCCAAGTTTGAGAATTAAGATGGCTAGACCTAAAGTCATCGCCCTGTATTCAGGACAGGAAGAGTCGAAAGTTGGCAACCCTAGTAATGACTAATGCCCTGAAAACATGGTGGACATGTCAATAATTATCATTAAAGAATGAAAATAGGAGGATATATATTGCAATTTGGACAACAGGAAAATAACTGAATTGGTGTAATATATCAGAAACTGAGCACCTAATGAGTGTGTGTGTGTGTGTGCGCATTCTTGCGTGCAGTAATAATAGTATAGTGTGTCTGTTCAGCTAGGTGAGAGGGCTTGAATTTAATTATTTCAAGGCTTGGATGCATTGGCTTAACTAAACAAGCTGAGTCAGAAGCGAGAGTCGCTCTGTGACAAGTACATGTTCTCAGATTCATACCGTATCACCAGACATGGATGAATGGATGGGACAGTGTCTGTGAATAGGAAAGTAGGTGGAATACTTATACATTCTCATTCGCTATAAAAACTGTGAAAGCTACTCTAAAGTTGTTTTGAAACGGTAGAAAGAAACAGTATTTAACTCATCTGGTTGGTGGTATTGATTATTTAATATAGGGAGAGTGCTTGGTATTATTTTAGTTCTGCTAATTACTGGGCTGCACTCACAAGGTAATTGGAGTAGGCAGGTGAAATAAATCTGTACCAGTGAAGAGTTGGTTTCAGCTCCCTGCACATGACAGTTCATTTAATAATGCTATATAACCAACTATCAGATGGGTAGTATTGATTTTACAAAGGTTCTGAGCTGTGCAGACAAATGAATAGGGATGTGCACTGTCGTGAGTAAAGACCAGCTCTACGGCTAGACCTTCCACTTCTGTGTTTCATTTCAAAGCCAGTATTCTTAGCTAACAAGTCAGAAAATCTCAGGCCTCTACCATCATCACGTTCTTTTTGGTGATGATAGAGCGAGGGTCTTCTGGGCAGTAAAAAGCATCAAATCATAATGTTACCGTGAGGCTGGAAGCGTGTAAATTTCTTCGTTTGAGAGAGCTACAACCTTGTGTCTTGTGTTTAGGCTGAGTAGCCATGTGGTATGACCAGTGTATGATTGGGAATAATTCCAGTTAATATCTAGAGAAAAAAAATATTCTCACTGCTCTACCTTCAGCAAATAGCCATGAAATGTGATGTATTTATATTGAATTTTTGATTACGGTGTTATTTGCTCTCTATGTTTTCTAGTAATATTACACAGATGTAATTTTTTTGAAGGGACTAATGATGATTTACAGTTTGCACCCTTAGTTTATTTACTTCATTCTGGCTCATATATTATACAGAGATGTGTGAAAACCTTCTTGATTAATGTAAGCAGTAGTAGATACTATATATACTGTATTCATTGATTGATTGGTTAAATGCTTGTTTGGTTGATGTTTATTGATGTTGAACTTCACACAATAAGTAATTAAAACTTTGGATGTGCTGACATTGATTGCTGAACCATGAAAGTGACCCCACCATCAGTTTAAACGTGAGCTTTTTCTGTAGATCAGATTGTGGACCAAAGACACACACATGTCAATGGTTACAATTCTCTGAAGACTCAGAAACTTTTGAATATATTGTTTTGTCTTGAAACACGTTCTACTGTTCTGTAACAAAATGATTCACAAAAGCGTTATTCATTTTTTAAATTTACAATATCTGGGGTGAGTTTTGAGAACTAGACCAAAGGGTGAGCAAGAAATCCAGCCTTCTTCTCAGATGGTGGATCCGGCGTGGTTCCGCCTTCATATGAGGCTCAGCAGGAGGGTGGAGGGGCTCTAGTGAGCGGTTCCCTTGGGCGACAGCTGCATGTACTCTAGAGGATGCCATAGGGGGAGAAGAGGATGTTAGCCTAGGGACAGGTCAGGAGGGGGCTAAGGAGGAAACACTACACAGACACGGTCCGCTAGTCCCCCCACCCCACTCCAGGAAGCATTCTTTCTTGACACAGATGAATGGCCTGTCTCATTGCTCTGAGATCTCTTGTGGAGAGCGTGCTTTTAATATCGGATCCACACCTACGTGTCCCGGCTTGGTTCCCCGGCCTTCGCTGCCTATTAGAGCCATCACTCAAACCTGGCTTGGGTCGATGCTGTTATGTTGGCTGCCTCATCTGCCTTTTCACTTTCGACATCACCGGTGATATAACCCTTTCTTGACAATCCTGTGATGCAGACCTGGTGTAAGTGTAATTATCTTTGTCTCCTTGACAACCACCTATGCAGGAATGTTATGTCCAATTCGCATGTAGAGAGAACTATTTGTATAGATGGTGCTCACATCTCTAGAGAGCCAAGGAAAAGCCCATTTGTTCATGCAGCTTTCTTAATGCGATAATTTAATAACCAAATGAAATGTTCTGAATGACATTTTCTGGGCTCAACTTTACTGCACAAAATTAAACAGTTCATTATACGTGGTATTTCATCTCTATAACAGGGAAACCATGTAGTATACTGTATTACTCCTTTTGTAAGACTTCAAAGGTAAAACGGCAAAACTAATGTGCTTTACAGTCAATTTTCAAAACTGTTCTATTATGCCATCAGCTAGCTATATGTAAATAATGTTCTTTTAGTAGAACAATCAGTCCGATCAAATCCAATAAAATCTTGTTGAAAACAGAAATTTTAATTGGAAGGATTAAGATTTTCAAACTAAATTTTCCATCTCTAAGGAATCTGTGTGCGTGTATGTAAAAGCCACGGTTGTGAAATGGGGCCGGGGAGCACAAGTGTAACCTGTGTCATATGTATGAGTACAGGGTGACCAGTCGTCTGTTTATGCCATTATTTCTTCGATTCTGAGTAATGATTTGACTCTAATGATCTGTGTGAAGCATGGAAAGATGTGTTGTTGTAGCGACAAATGGCACATTTTACTTTTAGCATGTATGGAAAGGGCAGTGGGTTTAGTGTGCCATATGGAGGAAACTAATAAAACAACAATTATAAAACATGGGCACATATGGTGTTCAGAGAAATAATCTTATATGGCTCACTGCTACAAATAATTGGAAAAAAGGATGAGGTTGGCAGGAGAAAACAGAAGAATCACTGGCTAACCACCTACAGAAAATCTCCACTCCGATGAAAAACGAAATGAACTGAATATACAGAAAATCTTCATGTAAAAATGTTGTTTTTGTGTATTTTCTGAAGTGACCTCATCTTGGAGACATATCATGTTGCATGTTGTACCATTACTGAAATGGCCCAGCAGATTTAATTTCAATAAAATTAGTATCTGTTTTTCTGCCTGGGAGAGGCTTTATGTGGCCTGTACAACATGTTATAAATGGGCTGCAACTGTAGAATGTATTTGAGACTGAAAATGATTACCAGAACCAGACTGAAACAGATGAGCCTTTACTTTACTGGGCACTACTGAAAGGTGTTTGTATTACATTATGTAGGTAAGGAAGGTGGCAAAGGATTGGCAAGCGTTAACATTTTA
The DNA here is from genome assembly GCA_025773905.1 of Chitala chitala. NCBI lineage: Eukaryota > Metazoa > Chordata > Actinopteri > Osteoglossiformes > Notopteridae > Chitala > Chitala chitala. Next base: position 26,452 of record JABJVR010045444.1, read on the forward strand.
ATGCAATGTAAAGTCACACATTACATGCATTCCCGGTGATGTTTAAGCTTATTTTTGTTAAGCTGTAATTTGAGAAATAATAAAATTACCTGTTATGTGTCAGCACTTAAGTATAACTGACAAATTCAAGCGTCTTTGTATGCATTGCATTTCTCGGTGTTTTGCTTGTCTTTTACTGTTTGCAGTAGTGCTATATGTGGAATGCATTTAAGCAATGCAGAGCCATTAAGCTGAAACAGACAAAATGTGCGCTCTTACACAATGTTATTATTGGCTGTTTTTCTGGCCTTGTTTCTGTTTTGCAGTTTGACTGCTTTGGTAATGTCGTTGCTTATAGTCTGGTGTCATTCTGCAGAAGATGACAGGAAGTGGGAAAAGGGATTCCCCTGTGTCACTGCTGAGAGAAGAACCACTGATGGTGCATGTTTACTAGCCATTGGACATTCTTGATTGCCATGGAGCTTTGAGTGGTTCCTTACACAGAGTTCTGGATAATAGTTTACTGTGGAGCATCTGAAAGCTCTAATTTAAGAGAAATACATGTTCAGATCTGCAGCGCCAATAACAGTGCTCTTACTTTGTTGGGGAATTTCCTTCTGGATTCTCTGAAAGTTGACCAAGCATTTTTCTACTGCCGATGGTACGTGAGTCCTTCTAAGGCACAGATATTTTTGACAGCAAACATAAACATGAGCCTTTTTTCATGTTGGAAAATATCTGTCAGGAAAGTTTTGCCAGTTTAATTTGGCAGACATTTTGTCCAACTTGTAGTGGATCAGGAAGTCTGTTCCATTCAAGCAATTCCTTAGAAGTGTGTCCATAGAATAATGGTGATTGATGTTCGACATCTTTTTTACTTTCTCTTACTCTGGTTGTTTTGTTAGAAAGATGGGTTTGCATTGTATTGTTGGAGATCTGGTTGGCTGTGCTGGGCTGTATATAGTCTGAATGACCAGAGCAAGGGATGGGAAAGAACTTATAGGTGAGAGGGACATTGAGCAAGCCGGGGGGCTTTTTCAGTCTTAGAAACAGCAAAAATAGCAAGAAGTTCCTTGTGCAGGCTTTTGTTTACAAACTGTTTAGGAATTTTAGTAGCAGATCAATTCCAGTCGTCAACAGACATTAAACATCACGAACATAAACATCATGCTCCTCCTGACTAGTTACAGATGCTCAAGACACAAAAACATAGAAATTAGCAATAAAAAGCAAACCATGGTACAGGAATATAAGTGAAATATTATCAAGACATTGTACACAATCATATATAATACACAAAAGGCACAGAAATGGTTGCGTTCAGATACTTTACTTCTGCATGTAAAAACTAATGGATGGGAAAGCCTTTTTCCACAATTGTAGACAAAGTCAATGGCTGCAACAATGTGGTTATACTGGATGTTTTTTTTTAATCAAGAACATTGTAGAGAAAACTGAATGTTCTCCACTGTTTACTAACAAGGTTGAATAACTAACGTTTGCAAAACAGACTTTCTATGAGAAAAGAGAACATCTACCAACACAATTTCATGGAAAAAATCATTCTAAAGTCTTCTACACTTTTTTTCACTTCTGTGTAATTACTTTCAGCATAATGTGCTATTGTGACTAGCTGAAAAGATATGTCCTAAAAAAAGACAAACATGATTAGCCTGTGAATGAAGGCTTTCACCTCAGAGCTGCAGAGCTGCAGAGCTGCAGTTTTGATTATAACCATAGCTTTGTGTGGAGTCTGCCCTACACCTCTGTGGCTGTCGTCAGGCTGTTCTTATATTATTTGGTAGCTCACACCTGTAATGGACCAAGGGAGCCAGCGAGTTTTGAACAGGGGTCATTGCTGCTCATGCAATACACCAGACAGCAGGATTAGCCTGCTGAGCCAAAAACGTAAGTCTGTAGCTCTGAGAACCAATAAAACCGTTGTCCCGACCCTTAGGGTGAGATCGTCGATGTAGCCGACCCGCTGACACATGCAGCGATTGCTACACTACCCCTTCGTTACCCCCACTTGAACCTTACCCTATCTGAGTTCATCCCACTCTGACACCAATGTAACGGACCAAGGGAGCCAGCAAGTGAGGGGCAGGGGTAGCAAGTCACAGAAGAAGAAGCAGACTTGGAGCCACAGTCAGAAGCTCTGATTCACACACATACACACACACACACACACACACACACACACACACACTGAGCTTTATAATTCAGCATAACCAGCCCTCAGGGGAGTCACTGTGCTTCTGATGAAGAATTATCAATTCTTTTCTCAGTGATCAAGTTTTCTGTCCATTTCATTGTGCATTCATTTTACCCGTGCAGAGCAGTGTTGTGTGAACCAACCCTGAAGACATTTCAGACTTCTGTAGAGGGTAGTGTGGAGGTGGGGGAACCCTTTTTTCACTGCATGTGCACAAAAAATAGGCTTATGGTGTTGGCAAGCTTCAGTGACAGACAACCCATGATTGTGTGACATTTATAACTATCTCAGTGGAGACAGATGGGTAGTATACAGGGGAAATGTTGAAAGAGGATCTAATATTAAGTGGGATGTTAACACAGTGAGAAAGCAAAAGTGCACTTAGCACCTCCTCCCCCACCCTGCCAGGATCAAAAAAGGGAGGGGGGGGGGATAGAGTAGCATGAAAGACAAGCGCATTATAGTCTGTCAAAATCATGGCAAGGAGATAAGGCTAGAACGCAACAACTGAAGCAGATCTGTGCACTTACTTGTTTTACAATTATTATAATTTTTTATTTTCCATGCTTTTCACAGTATGGTCAATTTTCAGGCCCTGACATATAAACCTAAGAGAGTTAAGAGAAGCTTTGGCAGTTTCTGTGATTTTTATGAGCCATCAGTAGTTCGTTGTCCCTGAGGTGTGGGTGCATTGTGAGAATTTGGCACTCTAGATGTACCACAAACAACATGGTAAATGGGCGGCTCGTCTGACATACGTCTGCCTGTTGTTGTGTCTGTGTAGTGAAGGAGAGGTGGCTGTGGATGTGTGTTTCCGGAATGCATGGATTTTGTTAGTTAATTCCAGACTGTAACAAGAAGAAATTGTGGGAACAGTAGACTATACACACGTGTTCATCTTCTATGCCACAGCTTTCTTACGGGCCCTTGCGCTGCCATCTCTTGGTCTCACACTGTTAAATTTCATATTTGATTTGCTTTGGCAGACACCTTTATCCAGCGAGGAGTTGTCATTCTCCATCTTCCGTAACCCGTTTATGCAGCGCACGCTGTCTCTGAACACATTATGCTAAGTGCCCTTTTCAAGGTACCCGGTGTCTGTCCCTGTGGAGCTACAAGCTATGACCGTAAGAGTCCACTGTAATAAATTTTACACTTCATGTGAAAATACTGAACCATGTGGTTGTATGTGATAAAAGCCTTTGGGTTCAAGCAGGAAGACAAATCTCAAGCCTGTCTATACAGAATGTTGTTTATTTTATTTGCTGTACTTACAATGTCTGTTGTCATTTGTAAATGTTTGGAATGTTATGTTATTGTCATTGTAGTAATTTGTAATGTGACGTTATTTATAATGTCTGTTTTTTTTCTTCTTGCTGTTGCTAGTCTTTGCTGAATGAAATATGGATTTCAATGCCCTTGTTGTATTACGGCCTATGAATAAAGAAATTTGAATTTTACAGCAATAAATGTTTGCATGTTTTACACACACACACACACACACACACACACACACAGATACACACACACACAGGAAGGAATCGTTAATAATGAATGCTAAAATTGGTGGACTTAGCTGGCCAGAAGATACCCACCTGAGCTGCCAGTGTCACTTGGGTTTTCTTCTCCAGGTCCCAGCTTGTTTTGTGGACAGAGCATAATAAACATGCTCATGTTTCCATTATTTTCTTTTACTATTTCTATTATTATTTTTTTACTATTTCATTTTTTAATTGAACGTCATGATTCCTCATAT
>JABJVR010045454.1:0-37473 GCA_025773905.1 Chitala chitala
ATATGCGCACACACACAATATCACTCAGAGCTTAGTATAACTATATGAAGTACTTTGTGACTTATAGTAAATGAATGCTTTAGTCTTACGGTTATTAGATCAGAGCAAAATCCTTTAAGTGGGCCTTGATTTTTTAATTTTTTACATTGTGCACATATGATCAGTGACTGTGACTTGTGCAATATAAAATCTATTTCATGCAGAAAGAAACTGCTGTCAAACAAGAAATGTCCATAAAATGCAACAAAAATATCAACACTGGAAACATTGTTTACGGGTTCCAGTCTCCCCTCGGTGCAATACACATTTTTGTGACTATTTAATACCTCTTCAGCATAACGCGGTTAAGCAAAGTATAAAGAACAGCACGTGCCTTCCATCATTTGTAAAGAAGAAACCGAGATGCTCCAGCTGCCTTTACCTAAGACCTATCTTCATCCTTTTCTGGCACGTTTAAGGAGAGCTTCAAACACAAAATTAACTTGTTAGGGTGAGCCGATATTTTTGATGAGGTCATTACACATGGCATGCTTCTTCATGTACAAAATCTATTTAGTGAGTGGAGGAAAAGTATCTCTTTAATGCTCCTATAAAATGTGAAAATATAGCTCCATAAGTCTTGAACTTCCATTCTGGGGCCGTTCATTGAAATGCAGTCTCTGTTGACTCCATCAAATCAAATCATATCACCTTAATTCGTGGATTTATTGTAGACCGCAAAGAGCGAGTCAATCTTCGCTAAAGCAGTACCTTTTTTTTATCATCACAGTGCCGTGTGCTTGTTTCCATTTTGGGACTGGCTGTCGCGGCAGTATCTTAGCAACCACGAGTCATGGTTCAAAATGTTAGTTGTGTGATTATTGGTGAGGCTTGAGCTAACATTTCATCAGTGTCTAAGGAGCTAAAAAAACAGGCAGGAATGAACACTACAGTGTTATGTCCTTAGATATCTGTTTTCTTAGCTTCCACTCTGGTTTATTAACCAATTCCATATCAAGTGATGCTGTTGCATACCAATACATCTCATTAATTAGTGTCAAGTATCATACCTGCATATAATTTCTCCAACTGTGAGATCAAAGTGTTTGGATAGATGCAGCATCGCACTCTCCTCCGTTCTGAGTAACCCTTTCCGTTAATATATTGGCGGCATTTGCCTGCCACCTTTTGGACGTTTTAAGAAACGCATCAAACCAAAACGTTTCTTGGAAAAAGGAAAACAATTAAATACTACTATTGTTACAAACATGGGCGATTCTAGACACTCTGGAGGCCCTAGGGAAAATACTTCATGGGGATTTCTGCAGGTTTGTCGTTACAACACATAATATGCCATTGACTTGCCCTCAAAGGCCCTCTCCCAATTTAGGGCCCCAGGCAACCGCCTGCCAGGCCTGTCCTATCACGGCGCCTCTGGTTACAAAAATCCGTTAGTGTAAAAAAATTATTTAAAAAAGAGGTCAATTGCCTTGAGCCCTCAGGTGCTTTAAACTCGTATGCGCAAACACATACATAATGTTTTTCTGCATTTGCAGATTAAAAACATGCCATTTATGTAGCCCATGGTAAGTGCACTGCAATGGAAAAACTGTATGAGTTTTCTCGCTCTGAAATGAATGTTCAGGTCAAATGTGTTTTTTTAGAAACAGAAATGCGCACTTTATGTACTGGATAGTTGGTCTAACAGGAAACTGAAGTGTGCAACAACTTTATGCAAGATGCTGTTTTTAGTTAAAGGCTGTACATGCCTACTAAATAAATCTGGCCTGCTTTGCATTTTTGAATTTCCATTATTTCAATAGTGGAGCATTAACCATCAGGACACAATGGCAATATCGTGATACACTGTGATGCACTGAACTGAGTCATTCGTATCGTGGTGTGTATCTCATCATATGCTAGTTGGCAATACCCAGCCCAAACACCCAAACACACACTTTGATATTATAATACAGGTAAGCAAATCCTCTACAACAAAGGTTGCACAGGGAACAAATGGATGGAGTTGGGTCTTTAGCTCAGCTGCGTAATCCTCATACCTGATAAGTTTGTATGCGTTACGTAAATAAGGTAACTGAGAGAAGGGCGTTTTGAACATATCTTACCATGACAGTCCTTTTGCAAGCATAGCCTTTTATTGTCTCACTCCACAGGGCATTTTTGTACAATATTGTTAAAGCTTTACAAAAAAGGGAAACAAATTATTTACAAAGTGTGCCTATGCAACGCCAACGGTTTGTTCACACTCAGAAACGAAGTCCCCAAATTTAAGCATGCACTGAAATAATTAACTTTGGTATTTTGGCAAAACTACAACACAGTTAGTCGCATGTACTAGCAGTGGTAAGTAAGCCGGTATCATTAACAATAACAACATTCACCTTAGAAACATACAAAAAGTCAGCTCTTATAAACAGTATTTAAAGACGGTTGAGAATTCAGTCAAAACTGCTATAAGCTGAGATATATCTGGATTTGGCAACATCGGATAGTATCTCCAAGTTCATGCTAATTGTTCACACTTTCTTTCAACAGACAGTTTATAGGCAACTTGGACAAAACACAATGCAAATATTTAGTTTATTTTTGCCATTTTGTTTCCAGAGCTGAAAAACACCAATACTAATGTCCAAGTCTTCCAAAAATTTCTTTTGATAAGTCTGACCTATACTGTTCTCTCACATCTTGAAATAAAATCCCACTAACACAACAAACTAAAACCACAACCAGAACCCTCACACAAAATGTTAGCAATGTTCTGCACTTTTTAATTACATATCTTGGAATTAGTTTACCATTGTTTTCACAATGCTTAGTTACAGCAAATATGAATGTGTGTGTGTGTGCGTGCATGTGTGTGTGCACTCCACACTTCCTATGAAGGCAAAACAATCAGACATCACACTAAATTTCTGGAAGACAGTCAGTGTGTGTTTGCTGGGTCATTCCAAAGCCTACAGGTGAAGGGTGTGTTTATGGCCCAGATTCTCCTGCCTCTCTGGTCCATACAGGAAGGGAAAATTGGCCTGAGAAAAAGAATGTGATTGGCCATTTTGGGTCTGACTTAAGAAGGTGGGGTTAGGGAGCTTGAGAGGGCCATTAGAGTGGCAAGCAGCTTTAAGGGCCTTGTCAGCTTTCTAAGCACTTACATTAGCCTGTAAATAGAGTGGCTAGGAGACAGGAGTACGTCAGAATGCCAAACTGTCACACATTCTAGAATCTACAAAAAGCCAGACAGTGCCGCACACCAATAAGTAAACAGGTTACTGACTGGAAAAGCAGTTGCAGAACGCCAACCAAAAAAATAAAACAGATGAATTTAAATGTGGGTGGAGGTGGACCAGAATGCACCCTGTTTTATATGATCAGCAGGCGTAGCACAACTAAAAGTAAGGAACACACTGTATTTTCTGTCAGTGCTGCACCTTAGTTTGGAAGGTGAGCCATGTGGGTTTCACATGGGACACAACACGGAGAGGTGCTGTCACAGATAATACGTCGACCTAACCCGCCTGCTGGGTTCTGTGTAACAAAATTGTACCAGATGAACTGTACAGCTCTTATTTTTAAAAGCATAAATTCATATGGTTGCCGTTTGGCTGCAAACACTTGCCTCTTGTTTCCACTAAGATGACCCTGTCAGGGAGAAGGTCCTTAAAGTAAAACGACCTGTCTGAACTGGCTCTGAGCTTCCTGGAGCTTTTGTTGTTTCCCAGCTTTCTCCATAACAATCTGCTTCATTCTGGTCTTGGTGGATGTAGCTGACGGTGTCCAGCTTGTAGCGGCGGTCGTGCTCACGTTCTGAGTCTGGTACGAGAAGAAACAGGTGGGGAACCACATTAGACGACATATTGGTTCATCGGTTCTTGAACATCACAAGTTTGTCACACCACAGAAAGATACAACATGCACCAGCGCACCATGAAGAAAACCAACCGCATGCATTAAGATCAAATGATATGCAGTCATTAAGAAAAGACTCAAAATTCAGTTCAGAAATTGGACATAAGTGGAACCACGCAAGGGCGCAGGGATAGAAGAATGAAGAAAAACGAAAGCTCCCCACAGTGGAAGCCCCATTTTGTACTGGACCATAAAGACACAGTGATTTGAAGCAGAGTCTTGCCATCATCGCCCAGCACCTGACATTTATGCAGGAATCATTTGCGGAGGCAGCAGGCAGACTGTGAAGCCCAGCAGACGCAGCCACCTGCGAGTGAGAACAGCTGAAGGGAGACACCTGCTGGTCGGTGGCAGTACTGCGGGGGACGACAGCTGGCCGGGGTAGAAGCTGTGGCTTCGGTCTCTTCTGTGGAGGCTTTGTGGCATTGCTGACTAGAGGGCCAACTCTGTCAGGAGATGCAATGCCCTTTTCTGCTGGGTCTTTGGCCGCAGGATCCACAGGCGGAACCAAGAACCTTTTTGTTTCTAGTGTCAGACCATCCATTGGCTTAGGACTCGACCCACTTACTGATATCTCTCGTTGCTTGACTATTTCCTCGAGCCTAAGTGGTGTGTTTTGGCCTGACTCATCCGTCTTGGCATTAAATTTGGATGACATCGACAGCAGTTCTTCCGTAGTCATCCTCGTACAAGTATTTGTGGTGGTTGTGGAAGCAACTTCAGACGTGTTACAGCCAATTTCAAATCTTTTGGCTTCTTTAAGCTGTTTTGTGGTTCCGTCAGACTCTTCCTCGTCTTCGTACACTACCACCTGCAGCGTCTTCTTGCCTGTCCTAGTGCCAGTCCGGATGGCTTGGCTCAGAGCACTTAGCTTCTTCTTGGGGACCTTGAGCCTGAACTTCTTCTTGGCGTCCCGTTTGCCATCGCCCGCTGGTTCGGTATCCATCCCTTCAGCCAAAATTGAAGCTTCCCAAGATGAACCTTGGTTATGACTATTGACATTAGCTGAGTTGCGGTAGTCCAGGGAGCCCGTATCCAGAGTGGCCCGTGGACTGTCTACAGCAGACATGACGTGGTGGATTTTGACCTCCTCGCTGCTCTCCTCTGCTGCCTCCTTGTCTCTGCTTCCCAGAGTTGTCCAGTCCAGTTCCTCTTCGCACTCAAAAATGGTGGACAGCCGGTTGTAGGCGGTTCGGATATCCATTGGCTCATCAAATATGATAATGACCGGTTTCTTGTCAAACCCGCCATCCACCTGACCTGTCACCTCCCGACTGTTGTCCACCTTGATCGTCTGCACATTTTCCCCTTCCATGCTCACGATCTCCTCGAACTCACCGCAGGACAGAGCCTGCACCTTTGTGTCGGTTATCATGAAGGCTATGTTGTCACCAGTTGCTAAGGAATCTTCATCCTGGACAGCAGGGCTTGTTGGACTGTGCTCAGGTGACCTCATGTGGGTGAGAACAGATTGGTGTTTCGCCCCTGGACGTCCTGGAGACGAACGTGTGGCTACCTGCCCTGAGGAAGCCCTGCGAGAGCTCACACTCTGAACCTGCGAGGCCGTGGCCGCTCCGTTGCGCTGATCCTTCAGGCCATCTGCTCCCGGCGAAGGCTGCCACGGCGGCACCTGCGCCGTCACACAGTATATCACCTGCAAAACGCGAAAGGGGTTATCATGAATTTGCTTCTGATGTTACAAAAAAATAAATTAAAAAAAAATATATATATACATATATATATATATATATATATATATATATACACACACACACACACACACACACACACACACACACACACACACACACAAATGAGGCGAGGTATTGAAAGCGTGACATACCCTTGGATCGTGTTCAAGTGTGTCGTTTCCATTTTCGTCCGGCTCTTTCTCCTTCAGCTCCAACTCCGCGTTCTGCTTGGACATTTGGTGGCCATATTAGCAAAGTCTACATCCCCTTGTAGGTACAGCTAAGTAATAATACAATTTTATAGCTGTATGTCACAGTGAATTTCCTTAGACTCTATTCATTTCAACAACCACTATTTAGCTATATAAAGATGTTTATAAAAATTATTAATAGTTGTGGTGCAAAAAATTTGGTTTTCATTAATTATAAAAATATAAATTAAATGTGACTGGCTATTTGTCTTTCAACCCCAGCATTATTAATTTTGTCCTTTGTTCTACAAAAAGCCCATTCTATGATGAACATAAAGCACAAAAATTTTTCTTTTTAGCTGTCAAACACATGAACATAATTTTATATTAGTAAGGGGGTAGCTGACATGCACCTGACAAGCAGTAAATCCTCTCATGCAGTTAGAACAATGAGTACATTAGTTGAGTATTGCTGCATATCATTTATCAGGCCTTGGATCTGCATATCGGTTAGCATCACGTAGCTGTAAAACATGGATGTTCACTGAATGCCAAATTTAAGATCACCACAACGCTTAAATTCCTTGGAAAACATCCAAGGATGGACTAAAAAAAAAAAACTAAACCACAGAGGAAGAAGCTTTTGGGAGTTGCCCATGCAGCAGTCATTTTCCACCCCACTTATAATGTGCTCAGTGCCAAGTCTGAGTGGGCACCCACCCAGCCACCTATGAAAGACTGCGCTCTCAAGCGCTTAATGAAGTCAGAAACTGCGCTGAAGGTTACAGGAGGATGTAGACTAGACGTAAACGCATGAGATAACTTCGTGGTTTGAGACAGAAATAAAATCCTGACATCTGCCCTTCATAAGCAGTTCTGCAGCTTGGGAACTGGCAGTTAAGAAAACTCAACTCAAGTAAAACTAACCACACAAAATAAATAAATAAATAAATAAATAAATAAATTCAGGCCCCCTGTCTACGCAAACCAGAATTCCTGCACAAGCAGACTACTATAACACCGATGTCTCGAGGCCTAAATTTTCTCTCATCATTTGCATAATTCTGTACAAACTCATAATTGTGTTCATTTTGAAACTTCTTGCCTAAGTTAGGGCTGCAGGTGGCTGGGACCTACCCCAGGTGATTCTGGGTCCAGGCAGGTCATACACACTGTACATGTAGTGTTAGACTAATGCAAGTCATTTCACACACACACACACACACACACACACACACACACACACACTAAAGCCAACTTAAGGTGCTTTTCTCAAGGCAAACGTTGACCATACCATACCATACTGCACTGATGGAGTATGGCTGTACACAGGATTGGTATGACCTGCCTTTCCAACAAGCAAATTCTGCTCTGAGAACAGCGCTGCTAACTTCATGATGTCCAATTACTTGAATTACTTAAGCCATGGCAAAAACAAACAGCAACAAGGCTGTACAAAAAAGCTCTCTGAATGGCTTTGCAGTGTTTTTTCAATTTATGCTGATTGTGTATGTTATGAGTATGCATTGGCATTGTTCAGCCATAAAGAACACCCCAATGTCTACTAATTTAACAGATATGTCCCTAAACACATTTCTGTTTGACTTTAACCTTCGATCCAAGTCGCTGTGTATTTTCGTCTCCATCCAAACAGCTATAAGTACCTGCACCTCTTCATTGTTCCAAATGTAGTCTTATGTGTTGGAACTATAATTTGGAGGTGTATACAAATGTAATGGGCTTTAATAAAATTAAAATAATATTCCTGTGCAATTGTAATAAAATTATGCCATAACAATATACCCTTTCTGTGTGCTTTCTATCTTAAAGTAAATTAAACTTTTCAACAAAACCAAAAAATTACAATGCTGGCTTCATTTGAAGATTACAACTGTCACCTGGAGTCCAGCACAGAAGCCCCCTTTCATTTTAGGATTGGGGTGTGATGGGTGTTAGCTTTGCTCCTGAGCAGGGTGCATCTGACACGCTATGGTACAGGCTGGCTAAAGTGTAGTGGAAAAGCACCCTGAGCGTGGCACACTACGGTACGGCACGGTTAATGCATGCTAGTGAAAAATTGCCATTACACTTCCCAGACCAGAACGTGTGTGTTCTGACTGTGGGGTGAAGTCACCAGATGAAGGGCACGACTCATAACTTTACATTTACACTGCATTTCTCAATCACGATTACCAGCAACCAGACTGTCCTAAATCTCAAAGTTGATTATGGGATTTTAAAAATCCTGTGCCCAAACATGGTAATTTAAACTGGCCCAAATCCAGCCAGTTCCCATATCCGATTTGTGTCATCCGGGGAAAGAAGCGGCCACGGGCTGTGCACAGGGTCTGACTCCTCCTTATCCCCTTCCCATTTTCCAGGTGGGATTGCAGGAAGTTAAACATTAGGTGTGATACACGGCATACACGTTAGCCCCGAGCACGTGCCGTACGGCTGTTAGCGCTGTTCTACGCTCTAGGCTAGCAGGTGAGCTGGATAAGGTCGCGTCAGGTGAACTCAAGAAGCAGGGCTGGTGCACTCCTTGGAGACTGGTGTTAAGCCTTGGCAGTGCCATTTACCTTCTCTTCAGGTGACACCGTGCTGACTAGGGGCTTGGCCACACACTTGGCCCCTACATCCTTAACAGTGCACTTCTGGAACACCTGAAGAACCAAAGTTGAGCCAAAAACGAAATCGCCAACATTACTAATCTTGTAGATGTGGGGAACCATCTTAAAACCACACCAGTTGATTAAATACTAGTGTTTGTAGGTCCCTCTGTGTTCAGGTATCTAACACACAACGCGTGTTCCGTCATGGTCAGGAGTCTAACATATAACACATGGTCCTCCTTGTTCAGGTATCCAATGAATAACGTGTAATCCTTCATGCTCAGGTATGTAATGTATAATGTGTTTCTCCATGTTCAGGTATGTAAAGTATGACACCTCCTCCTCTGTACTCAAGTGCCTAACGTATAACACTCCGCTTTGCTCAGGTGTCGGACATTTATAACACGCTGTATTCTCATGCCTCTTTATTAACCCTAATGCACCTCATTCCAATGATGAGCACCAGAATTCTAGAACTGGACATTCTGTTGTCTGAAAATTTCAGTGCAGAACAATAAATAAATAACACAGGCAAATGTTCCCGTTTTGAAAGTGAATAGTGGAAGTTACTGGGAGAAAACCAATTTGCGGATTGGTTCCCAGAATAAATACGTGAGCATCTGAGAGTGACGTAACCCAAAATAAAAGTTAATGATTTACATTTATTCATTCGGCAGATACTTTTACCCAAAGTGAATTACATTTCACATACCAGTTACAATGAGGTAGCGTTGAGTGCTTTGCTCAGGGACACACCTGGTGGCAGGGATGGGATTCAAACCAGGAGTGTTCTGCAGCCCAGCCTGATGTTCTACCCATTGAGCCACCAGGCTGCTACTTCAGTGCTTCATATCCAACCCATTACGTGTGGACCCACATGCTTTGCCTCTGAATGTATGTTTGGGCTCCTTTTAATAATTTGAGTTACACACATACATGAAAATGAGTTACACACATACCTGCAACTCAGCCATGATCCTCTCTTCTTCGTTTTCTTCTTCTTTAACACCTGAGGCGACTATGGGGGGCGGAGTCACGGGTTGTGGGAGGGGCTTGCTGGGTTTGGGGTGTAGCAGACAAGGTGTGTGCTCTGGCCCATCCTGCTGGCAGGAGAAGCTGTGACTTCACTGTACGCTGTGAAAACTTCACGCAGACTGTACGTCACTAACCTGTGGGGTAACAGACTCCTTCTTGGTGTAGATGACCTCCCCCGACCTCCCTGTGGTGAGTCCAGATCCCGGAGGGTGGGCCCGTCTTGGTGGAGGCGGCGGTGGGGACTTGGTCGGTGTTGGAGGTCCCTCCGTGCTGTTCGGTTTCCTCGGTTTATCAGCCTTGGGTTCGAGTGGTGCAGACTGGCCTGACATCACGCCACAAAAAGACCACAGCCACATTTTTCAATTCAAGGGCAAAGAATCTTCATCAACATTTAAGTGCATACAAACAACATTCTTTAACACTAAAAATGAACAACAAAAGATTAAGTTTTCCATAAACTGCACTCAGTAGAGTAATTTTCCACAGTAAAAGTGCAAATGTATTTTTAATCGTGCCAATAAAAGAGTGTAAATGTTGCACTGCTGGCAGCAGTAAATATCCTGCATACCGGTTTTGTTTGTTTGTGTCTGGTCTGACGTGATTTTAAACCACATTGAAACTTTTGAAACAGTTTTTCCTCTCTTCAGTACTAAATCACCATCTGTTGTTTCTCACGAACGATCACGTTGTGAACGTTTTCAGCATGACGTCACGGACCCGGTGAAAATTGCAAGGTGCAGCGTGATTGGCTGCTATGCTGGCGTTAGGAAAAACACCTGCATACTGCTTCATAGCTAATTTTCACCATCAAAAATATATATCTATATTGCAGCCATTATTGTTTTATTGTCCAGAACTACCTTCAAGCAAATCATATTTGAAGCAATGGCGGAATACCTGCTGGGGCTGTGCATGTCCTCTCCTGTACTGGGTCAGTCACTTCAAGGTTGGGGATGGACATCATCATAGTGGCCTGTGCTTCTTGGAGGAGTCTGTCAAAGTCTGGCATACGCTGGTATTCCTCCCATTCCTTCTTAGCTGCCTGTTTGTGTGTGAGGGGGGGGGATGGAATAAACATGGGGGGGGTGTTTAGAGGATATCAGACACCGCTTCTCTGCAAGGGAGTACAAAATAAGCAAACAGGTTTTTAAATAACGGCAGGGCAGTATTATCCAAATTCTTACGAACACACTGAAGGTTCAGATACCAGATCACCTCACGTGTCACTAACCATCTCATGTACTGACAGACACTCAGAAACCCACAGAACCACAGCTATTTCTTGCATATGATGTGGAATTATGGGATGTACTTGAGTGGTGATGGAAAGTAGACTTACCTCTATCGACATAGCCCTGGACTTGGCTATGTTCCTGCCACTCTGAGGCTGCTCAGCTGAGCCGCTGAGGCTGTGGATGCCACGCTTCTGCAAAGCAGGACTGCTGTCCTGGTTCTGTGAGTCCGGCGTAGCCACAGGGAGGCCGTCCCGGCTGTGGGGAGGTGTGAGGGGGGGGCTCGGGAGGCGAGACAGGGCGGCAGACTGCTGGGACCGCTGCACCTCGACTGGAGAACTGCAGGCATGATGGATCACAACAGGGCTGGTGGGAACCACTTCTGAATGTACAGAGGCACCGTGGCACTCTGGAGGTGAAGGAGGGGTTTCATGGCTCACGACTGGTGGAAGAGGCTCTGCGGCTGTGATTGGCTGAGGAGACGTCTGAGCTAACAATGGAGAGGGTTCCTGGGCTGCCACTGGTGGCTGCTGCTCCTTCATGACATCTCCTGGAAGAGGCTCCAGATCTGGAGGTTTTGTTACTTTAGGGGGTTCTGGGGTTGTAACTGGGGGAGGGGAGTCCATCATCAATGTTGGACTGGTCTCCTGGGGTGTCACCGTGATAGGAGGCTCCTGTTCTTTCAGTGTTGAAGACTGCTCCTTGACTGTCACTTCTTGAGGCAGGACCTGGGCTCTCTTTGGTGCGGGAGACTCCTGGTTCCTCCCTGCTACAGCAGGCTCCTGGTCTGCTGCGGGTAATGGCAGATGTTCTTGGGCCACAGCTGACTCAGAAGCAGTCATTATGGCCACATGTTCTGTAAGCAGCGTCTCAGGTACACTGGGCTCTGCGTCTCCAGGACGACCTTCAGCAGCACACCTGTGTAACGCACATCCAAGTACACCGCTAATGAGTCCAAGAAACCTGATTTTTACCTACTCGAGGTTGCCTGCTGTCCTGGGACGAGCAGAGGAGGATGTAGTGACCGACCTCTTGAGGTCGCTCAGCGCCTCTGTCAGGCTCTTAACTCTCTTCAGCATGGTGTCCAGCTTGTGCGGCTCCTCCTTCAGGAAGCGTACCGCCTCCACCTCCACCCGCAGCACCGCCCGCATCTTGGCTTGGAGGTCCGGAAACTCACCTGACAGGTGAAGAGCGTGCTTTAAAAACTCCAGCTGAACCTGCCTGCCGGGCGACAAGCTCCACGTGTGACGGCAACGCGGGCACAAAAAGGGCGCTGAGGCCACGCCACTTTGGTCTAATTGGCTCTAAATGCGGATTTCCTATCTCCCCAAATCACGAGCTTCCCTGAGATTGCCTGAGCAACAACACAGTATGACAGAAACCCCATCATGTCACATCATCCGTTGCCGGGTTTCAGGTTGCTAGGGAGATGGCAGCAAAGCTCAAACCTTTGAGGGCAGCCAGGGTCTCGCCCACTGCCTTCAGTCGGACGGCGCTGTTGTCCACGTCCCGGAGCGTGACGCGCCGATGGCTGGTACCAGGGGCAGCACCCTGTTTCAGCTCAGCAACACACTGCTCCAACTCCCTGGCAGGTAATGACGCCAACCACAGCTCAACACGTTAGGTTCTTTCTCAGCCTCAGCACACGATCTACAACCATACGTTGTACACCTAGGCAGCACCATCCACTAGGATTTAGCAAAACTAACTGCAGTGACATATCTGAGACAACAGCCACCAACAGAGTTCATGAACCACAAAAAATTACAAACACTTCATACTGTACGGTGTTTTCCAGAATAAGTACTTGCGTATATGCCAGGTTAAGTGTCACAAATTATATATATGGTTGCCACAAATAATCTTATAATAATTATTATATGATAATTTGTGCTATTCTAAACATCCGAGTGTACACACTTACATGACTGTGCAATTTTGTGCATTAGTACTCCATAGTGTATGTTTCAGATTCATGTCAGAAACTGAAGAGCTGGTACATGAGTTGGTAGCCGTACACACACGCATCAGTGCTTGGTAACTGAATTCGAGGTGCTCTCATTAGCACCTTCCTACCCCAGCTCCAGCAGCACGTCCTCCTCCGCTTGCTGGTACACGCGTCTCTCGTCGTCCACCAGCGCTCTCTGCCTCTGAACGGGGCTGTCTGAAAACTGGGCCAATGCTGCCACCTTGTGGCCAATCTCCTGCTTCGCATGAACCAGCATCAGCCGCAGGGACTCCTGGCTCTGCAGCTATTTGCGCAAAGAGGTAAAATCAAGAGCGTGAAGTTACCAAAGAACTGTGGGTTCATGTCCCAGGAACAATATCAACCTGAAAACATGCCAAGATTTTCACAAACTTCACCTGCAGTGAAGAATAAAACAAAGATTCCTCACAAGAGAATCACATGCTGAGCAGGTGATAGCAACATGGTTACCTGCCACTGTCTCATCTCCTGAAGCTGCTGCCGCAGGTCTGACATGGTCTTGCTGAAGCTGGCCAGGCTGGCACGGATGTGACTGGGGCAGGTGTGGAGAACTTGCTCATCGACCAGCAGCACTCTGCTCCTGGCCAGAGGAACAGGTGAGCCTCCTGCACAGCAGAAACATGAGGTGTTACACACCACGTACTGATTACTGCATCTGATTGGCTACTTGATGACTGACATCACAGTGTGATGGCCGATGATGCGTATGTACTCTGGATGGAAAGTGACACTGCAACCAATTCACAGTGGCACAAAAATACAGATACTCATGCAAAATTCACATACTAATTCTGAATATGTGGCTGCCTAAAAACCATGTGGCCTCAAATAACATGCTTAGAACATGGGTTAAACCAATAAATTGCACGCACACACATGCAAAGACACATTTTTGACATGCACGTGTACTCTTATTCACTGTAACTCACTTTGGACATAGGCGTCTGCTAAATGAATAAATGTAAATGTAAATGTATATACTCCATCTCAATTTATACAAACAAACTTTATGAAGTGTGTAATTTATTATTGTTGCTCATGATATTTGCAGCATTTTTACAACTTTGTGTTTAACACTCGACCAGATTAAGGTCCTTTTATTACCCTTTCATTGCACTCTTAGCTTTAATCCACAGGACTGTCCTTTAACACAGACCTGAGCCTAGAGGGGGGTTGTCCTGCATCTTACCATGTCACTGCCATCACACCTGAGCACACCTGAGCACACCTGAAGCTATTCCACACAACACTCCCAAGCGGTCTGCGAGACACTAACCTCCACTGCTCACGCTGGAACCTGGAGATGTCACATTTGGAGATTTCCCACTGCAACACAGGTTTCACAACAACAAAGGCTTACACATGTTACTAAGCCCCCCCCCCCCGCACAGATAAGAAACACCCATGATGCCCAGAACGTTCCTTCTTCTTCCTCGCTTCATTTGCTTATGCCCTCACCTGCTGGCCTCCTTGGCAGTCCCGGAGCCGGGTGCAATTGCAAGAGCGTGTTGCACCAGTCCAGTGAGGCTGGCGATCTGCTCCTCCATGGCTTTCATTCTTTCCCTGTGGAGAACACCACAAGCATGGAGATATGGAGACCTCCCTCAGCGAGAAAAGACGTCCAGGACCTTCTACCTCTAACTAACTCAACTCCTAATGGACAAATATGAAGCAAAGAAAAACCAAAACCATGCCTGTCCTTCATCAGGGAGTAAAACTTTTTAAAAACACCATCAGGTTCAACACTATTCGCTGTCCTCTGTAACGACAAATGCAAATGCCAGACTTGAAATTCAGATTATATTCTCCAAATAATTACTTTCACTTAAAGTCACAGTGTTGGGTGAATCAGTGAATGACCAGTAAAATTTCTGCTCTGTAACACACCTGTACTTAAATTCTCCTTGACTCTAAAACCAAAAAGCAACCGTTGAACAATATCTGCAAGCTTAAACGAGTATGCTGGTAATTTTTCAACACACCGCTTGAAGCAAGATAATTCTTTCCTTGTTTTAACTCCTGTCCTAAGGCTATAAAGCTAAATATTTTAAATATGACAATACAAAACACGTGAATGTGAGAATACGATCTTTTCGTGAGCTGAAAGCAGGCATGGATGGTCCTCAGACTGCGTAAGACCCCTCAGGCTCGACTCGCCTCACTTTCTGAAGTTGCCAAATAAGCACCATCTTCTTGGATGTGTCTGTAGAAGGCCAGCATGGTTTCAATTCATTCTGTACTAAAGTTAAATCCATAACCTTTTCAGTGGTATAATAATCTCAGTGCCTTCTTTAGAAATATCCTGCAGAAAGAACACTGAGCCACAGCGAAATACTCTTAGTTTCTTACACAAATACCGTGATCTTTTAAGTTTAACCAAATGCAATTTTTCTTCAGTGCTCTTTTGAGTTTGGGTTTTTAAAAAATATTCACATACGTATACATGGCAAAGCCACAACTGTCTATTTAACACTTTGAGTGTTTATAGTATAGTGTGCGCCCATATAAACACTCTCAGTGTTAAATGAACACTGCTAGCTTTGCTGTGTACATTTCATACTAATGAGATCATGAGTCGTCATAGAATTCTGTCACCCATACGGTACTCTGGTGTGGCAAACTGCATCAGTCTTTATGGCAAATGCCTGCAGTAGGTCTGAGCTGGGTTTTCAATGTGAGGTAAATGCATAGCACAGTTTGGCCTGCGGTACCTGGTCTGGGGGTCTCCTGTAGTTGCCATGGAGACATCTTGGGTCAAAGGTGAAGCCATACCACCTCGTGTCTTGGCTGCTGCCTCCAGAGAAGCCTCCCTCCTGAGGGACTGGCGGCCCAGGGTACCTCTCTCTAGTGCCACCACCTGGTGGGGCCGATGGACTTCTAGTAGCCTTGCTTCACCGGCCTTATGAGGGGACAAGGGGGGTGTCTTGGAACCTAGTGTGGGCAGCTGGCCATCAGCGTATCTTCTGGATCTTTGCCTGTACAGGCCTGGGTGTTCCCCAATATCGACAACCGTGGCAGGACCTGGGTAGAGGGCACCAGGAGGGGTGCGCTGGTGGTGTGGACCGGGGTGGTCCACCGAATCCGCCAGTGGGCTTGGCACAGCCTGGGAATCCTCATCCGGCTTGACGTCCCTCCGTTCCAGGATGGCACTGGGGCAAGACGGACCCCCTGAGATGGGAGGGGCACTGGACAGCCGATCCCTGGAAGTGGGGGGGATGACGCTGCCTCGGGTTCCAAGCGGGATCCGAGTGGGTGAGGTGGGGGGAGAGGAGAGCTGACGTGTGGGTGCGTGACTCCGGGAAGGCAGTGGAAGGGACTGCTGCCGGAGGATGTGGGGCACCTCCCTGCCAAATGGCTGTACCTGGAGGAGGGGGGCACACACAAACACAGGAACAACTCAGACATTCTTCACCAGAGGTTCTCGCAGAGGACAAAAGACACCTGGGTTAAAGACTGTTACAGGTAATGTGAAACATGCACTTTATGTCCCGGTGTGCTAGCTTACTGTAGTTAGCACAGAGACAAGTAAAATGGCTTGTCAGACTACTAATTAATTTCATTGTCAAATTGTAAAGGCATGTTTAAGGTAGACTGATTTATGAATAACTGCTACAGTGGACTAGTATAGATTTTTCTGTGTCTATTCCACAGGTATTAGTGTTGACAATACATGATGTTGGGTAATTCAACCTCTAAAGCAAAGGGCCATTTCAGGTGCAAAATCACAGAGTGCTTAACAGACACAACAAAACGACACAATAACGTGCTACACTTACTACTATTTTTTTCACAACAGCACTGGGAAGAGAAAATGAAAATATGGTTTGATGTACCTTTAAGGTTACATGTTCAGAGGTTGGAGGTACTGGCTTAAGGTCCTTGTATCCATTACTGTAATTTTATAATTATGCGCAAGTCTGTACAGTCCACTGGACAAAATAACCTGCTAACCAACAACATTATTACCACACTAGAACCGATGTACTAATAAAGTCAGAGGCTCTGGAAGTAAAAACTCACTTTTAAAACAGATTTATTTTGTAATCCACACAATTCCTGAAAGTGACTCCGAACGTGATCTTAACGTGAAGAATGAATTTAAGACATATATGACATTCCGTGGCCTGAAACCATTTAGACCACATTCCTGCTGTCAAATCTGTTTTAGCATGGTCTCACATTTCCCCAGCCTTCCTGTCCTTAGACCAAACTTCTGTTTGCCCTGGAGAAACTTGACTACTGAGTTATACAGGGAATGCAGTGAAATTGACTGGAGGATTGAGGAAGACCAGTACTCGTGTTCATATTGCTGAAGTTATGAGACAGATGTGCACACATCTGTGAACATAACTGGCCGAATTACAAAAGTAGCGAGGTTGGCACATCTTCTTTCCCCATCTATTACTGTGCATTTTCATTTCAAGAAAAATTAACCTCAGCTATTCAGAACTTTCTGGAAAACAGTCACGACAAGGTTCAGTCATGACAAGGTTCTCTTCAAGGTGCGAACTACCTATATGTAAAAAAGGTAACTTGAAAATTTACCAAGTAAGCTTCTCACCCAAAACTCAACACTGAAGTAGTCTCAGGCCACCAGGACAGCTAGTGTCCTCTCAGAAGTCTCACTCATTCAAAACTAATGTGAAATATTCACACATTCAAAGATAAAGATTGCAGCCGCACTATACGGACATATGGCTTTCATTTATGCAACGTGTTTTGGGCTTGAAACCTAAAAAAAACACACGTTCCACACGTACCAGTTCCAGCCATACGTGTGTGGCCTTCTAATCTGAGCTATCCAAAACGGCTAGTGACTTTCTACAGAACTAACAGGAGAGCACAGTTTGACTGCAGACAGGCACGCTAGCCATGCTCTGAGTGCAGTATAGCAGTACTGAGACTAACCATTTTTTCACTGTTGGAGGGTAGGCTCCTTAAAAGATAAGACACGCCAGTATTAAAGCGGTCGCCTCCATTGTGGGGGCAGGGAGGGTCGGCTGGCCTGTTTGAACAGGTGCAGGTGGGTGTTGTGGCCTGCAGATGAGGGCTACAGGCTCCACTCGAACTAAGGCAAAAATGCAAAACATCAGCTGCCTGCCTCTCCCCCGCGGATCTGAGAAGTTAAACCCAGAGCTCTGCTTCGCCCTGTGTGGTCGGATCAGCTTGAAGAAAAAATGCAATAGTAATAAAATAAATACCACTAATAGCATTAAATGGGGATCTACAGATGCGAGACGTGCAGTGCTGATGCGTTACACACGCATGTAAACGCACACACACAAACACACACACACAGAGCAACACGCGCACACACATGCAATTGTTAAAAAGGTTGGGAAATACTAAGATTTTAGGCCCCCTGCAACTGGTTAACACAGTGGGGGGGGGGCACTGCCACTCTAACACAGCTGGTAAGACTGCTGTCTGCCAATAGGACAGCGGCACTGAGCTTCTCACGCTTTCACTGGGACTCGGGCATCCACCACACTACCTGGCACACCTAGCACTGGTGCTACTGAAGCAACGCCCTGAGGCAACCTCTGCCCAACTGGCACCATTTTCGCAGCCAAACTGTTCTGCCTGAACTCACTGCTTGTCCTTGCCTGACCATTGCAAATAAACAACGTCCCGCCGGCCGCACACCAACAAGGGTGACAGAGACCGACAAAGGCGGACTCCTCAGGTTCTCCTACACACTGTACAATGCTGCGAATCTCGGGGGAAAAAAAAATTATATTCAACCATTACATGTAAAACAAAGTGATGCAAAAACCTCATTGCTGAGCCTGAGGCTTATAAACCCATTTCACTACTTAATGTATACGCCATGATTGTGGATGACCCTTCCACTGCTGAACTGCTGTTCACTGACTTGACTATTTTCACAGGCAAGAATCTAGTCTCTCTCAGGAGAAAATAACCTGGCTATTATTAAAGTACCAAGTTCTTTATTAGTTCTCAAATACCACATTGGTCATGGCACCTCCCTCGACGGTTAAGACTGCCTTTATGACGACTGCAGATTGGTCATCTTAGACATAAGGTGACACTGGTCACTTAGAGATGATTTAGTGTCTGCTATATATGAGGAAAAACCCTTCCAAAGGAAAACTACTTGAGATGTCTACTTAGCTGAATATAATGGGTAAGGTGCGTGCATGTGATTTGCGTTTTGGCAGGTCTAATTCACAGCTATGTGACCTATTCTGACAACATTTTTTAAATGTTATTGTTAATAACTCACCCGTGTTGGTGAGACAACATTAGATGGGTTCCACAGAGGCGGAGTTGACATGGATAATGGAGTAGAAGGTGTGGTCATTGAATAAAACATTACAGGGCAGATGAGGAAATGCTCCTGTGGTACTGATGGTTAAAACAACAACCAGAACAGCAGGAATTTATAGTCAGTTAGAAATCACGTTTCAGTCTTGGATACCTGGGAATCCCTTTGCAGACTGTGACAGGGCGTCATCTTAGAACTGCGAATGTGAACTTGCCAGGACATTAGACTCGTGTGATGTGCAGAGTAAGATCATGTTAGTCCTCACCAATGCTGTGTCAGACGTGAAGACTTGGGGCTCTTCCATAAAAACAAGTAACCTGAGACCAGTGGTGTGCTTCCCTGATTCATGTCCACAGAACACCTGTCCTTTTCAGTTTACAGTCATCAATTTAGCCGTCTTAAAAATGCCACGGACAAGCCTGAAGAGTCGAACTGAAAAGCGGAACATTCTGGAGAAATGTTATCCATATAGTCACCAAAAGTCAAAGTCAACTTTAAGGCACTTAATAATGTGCAGATCATCTGTGAAAAGTGAGAAACTGTGATAAGTGTGTAAGATGTCCCAGAGCTTCAATGGAAGAGTTAGTATGAAAAGACATCTGCAACTTAGCGGTATCCAAGCCTCTGGACAAAGCAGCCTCACCAGTCTTACCCTGACTGCAAAGGAGAATATGCAGTCTCGTCTCTACTCTCAAGAAAAGAGCTGTTGAAGAGGGTAGCGCTCTATTTGAACGCGCAGCCAAAAAATACCTCAGAGGTGAAGTTAGGCTGATTTACAGCCATATAAAAAACCGATTCCATGCATGATCAAATGGCTGCCAGAACTGAAGAACAGAAGAATTCCTTCTACACCTTACAGAGATCTACACAGTCTACCGGACAGAATACAACCCATGGGCCTCAGAGTGTTTGGTTCCAACCCACACATTTTCTTCATTACCAGGGTACATCACGCTAAAGCTCTGTGAATAAGCCTCAGTGTAAACGATGACAAGAGTTAACCCATAAGTGTCAGGATCCTGCAATAATATCTGAAGGGTTTTTGGCTGCACTGTGGGGGTGTTGGAAGTGGGGGAGTAGTGGCTGTTTCAGCTACTCACCCTGATATCTCCATTGCTGGGTCTGAAGCTCTGATTAAAGGCTTGGCCTGGATCCTTGTGGTAGATCTTCAGGAATGAGTGGTCCGTGACAGCCCTAAAACACCACAGCGATTCATTTCCAGGGGGACTTAACATCAACAATTCGATAAAAGTGAGAATGGGTAAAATATTCTTACTTTACCTTGGATAAAACTGACGCCTAAGCAACAGAACTAATTTGGTTTCTGGTGAAAAGTTCGCACAGAACGTTTTACACCATTAACAGCCCAGGAATGTTTAAAAGTCGTGACAGTTTTGTGTTTCTCATATTCACCACGAGAATAACGATGTGTGAAGTTCTGATCAAAGCAGATGGCATTTTGTGAACCTTCAGACTGGAATGCTAGCTGAAAACTGAGGGTCTTGGAAAAAAAAAAATGTACTCGCCATGCAATAAGATTGCTTGTAAAAGATATAACCTGCTCTCTGTGGAACTTGCAGCCCGTTGCTCTTAAATGTGAATGTTGGATTCTGCAGCTTTTCAGAACATCTCCCTTTTTAATAAACTGTAGCTTTTAAAACCACAATTATGTGATGTTGTATTGGAAATTGTAGAATTTAAGATGGTTATTATGTCCACTGCCCAATCCTGAAATTAAAAACTCATGTTTAAACTCCTTCTTTGAACTTTTAATGACTTTGTAGAACCTCAGCTTCTACCAGAAGTCAGTCTGTAAAAAGTAGCATGGAGTAGCTAAACCCTCTTTTATTGGACTGGACAACATGCTTTGTGGCATCAAGCAGATTTAGCTATGGAGCATGACCACATCTAATTTACTAAAAGAGTCATGCTTGCAGAATTAAATTAAGTCACAAGTTAAACACACACACACACACACACACACACACACACACACAATGCATGTCTTGATTACGACATTCTAGTAATTCTGATTTTTATGCAGTGAGTGATTTATATCCCCATTCCATCCATGCGTTATTTTGATAGCGGTTTGCCGCTTGTCCTTTTCTGCATCATGGGTGGCCTGCAGCCCATCCCAGGCAGCCTACAGAGCAAGGCAGGGTACAGCCTGGACGGGGCACCAACCCACTGCAGAACCCTGTTCCAACAAGCCCCGAAAACACACGAGTAGATGCAGTAATATCAGTCTTTTTCTTCTTTGGGAACATTTCTTAAATGTATTCTCTTGAGGAGCAGCCATTTTTATATATATTTTCACACAACACAAAGAAGCACATGTACAGACAAACACGCACACATAGGCACACACAGACATGGATACACAGACACACCAGACACACACACACACACACACACACACACACACACAGACATACGTAGACAGACACACGGACAGACACACAGACAGACAGACAGACAGCAGACACACAAACACACACGTAGACAGACAGACAGACAGACACACAGACAGACAGATGCACAAACGCAGACAGACAAACAGATGCACAGACACACAAACACACATACGTAGACAGTCACACAGACAGACAGACAGATGCACAGACGCAGACAGACAGACAGAAGCACAGACACACAAACACACATACGTAGACAGATGCACAGACACACAGACGGACAGACAGACAGACAGACAGACGCACAGACAGCAAACACACAGATGCACACACAGACAGACAGACAGAGCACTACATGTAGCACCCAAGTGTCTGCCAGCGTGCTGCACTGCACATTTCATGGGCGATACCAGCACAGTGTTCTTGAGGGTTCACGTACTTCATGTCAGCGAGCTCATGGTACACGTTCCTGGTGTCGTCCCTGATGTACACGGCCACGGAGGGCGACTCCAGCATCTCCATGGTGAGGTGCTGAGGGAAGGCGCTGACGAACAGGGCCCGGATGGTGTCGTCGCCCGTCACCTCGTTCGGCATCCGCACCTGCTTCGTCTCCTCTCCATACTGCAGATACAGCAGCCCTGTGACACAACACACAGTTTCTTACTCCACCTTCTGATGTTCTCCTTCGTCAGGCGAGAAGGACGTGTAGTGCAATCACACGGTCACGTGTTACGCGTGTTAACACTGCCACGAGGATCACTGTATTCTTTTATAAAGCAATTATTAAAAATTACGCCAATAAGAACATCGAAATGTAAGATGACAAGAATCCACAGACCGAAACACAACATCTGACTATTGTAGAGCTGTGTTCACTTGGAAGATGTAAATTTAATACAGTAATAAGGGTTTCTCCAATGCATCTGCCAGGTCTAAAGAGGTCTGAACTGAGCATAACCAGGCCAAGGCTCTCAGCAAAAGAGCAGTAGTGTGCTAGTTCTCATCCCTCTTTCCTGGTTGGCACTTTAGCTCAAGTCTGCCAGAGCTTCACATTTCTGGGGGGAAGACCAGGGACTTATCCCATGTGTTTGCATATTTTCCCTGTCTGGGAGGTATGTAGGCTAATCCTGGAGTAAACCCACCCTCCACACCCACACACAAAAGAGGTGTTCTCCTGAAAGAAGCAAAGCCATTTCTCCTGTGACTTGGGGGAACATTTAGAAGAAACAGCAGCTGACGCTGCAGGGCTGCCCAGACACACCAAGCTGGAGGCAGGAGTCACATTTACTTTCATGTAATAATTCAATGAAGTCTGAGCTGCATGAGGCCGGTGTCCAGTCAACCATTTTCTCCCCTGACATTTGAAAATAAACGACATCTGTAAATGAAATGCAATCCCAGTAGGAGGGCAATGCACTTTGAAAAGTCGGCAAAGGAATTATGCTATTAGTTCACTGGACAGGAAATAATTAGTGTCTTTCTGACAAGTGTTGCTTTGAATAAAATCCAGCTAGCTAAGGAGCGAAATTATTATTTCTACTGGTAAAGTTCTTGCATACGGATTTACCCGCACTAACATTGCTTATAGCTTTTTACATTGTTGCTTAACAAAGCCTGTCAGTCCTGTTAAACTAGTAAGATTATGGTCCAGAATCACTTGCATGGGTTTATGACCAAGTCTCTCTCAGTATAACAAAATGTAACTAATACGCTAATCGGTTAGGATCAGGTACGAAGAAGACCCGAGTCGTGTCTGAAGGACTGTGATCGCAGTAATTACCAGCTACACAGGTAACATTCCAGGGTTTTTAAACTTTAAATGTTTTGTATGTATCATTTATTTTTTTCTGAGGGCGTGGAAACTAAATTGTGAAATGTTTTGGCTTCTTATTCCCAAGCACCCAAAAGAGGCAAAAGTGCACTTTTGGGAAAACCGCTTTCATTTTTCTTGAGGTATTTTGGGAACTGACTCAGGCAGCCCGTTGATTGTTAAACAAAAAACGTTAAAAAAAGAAAATGTTATGGGTAAGTAAATTGACACATACAGGCAAAAGGCAAGTGAAAAGAAATCCCCAAAAATATGTAAAGCCCTGTTGTAACATGTAGTTTTCTCTACAGTATATTTTATGTAGCACGCAGAATAAAACTTGACGAAACATGACCTCCTCCTGATTGTTTTTACACTTGAGAACCGCCTCAGGTCAGTGTAATATTTTTTCACTCAATGAGAATTCTTGGACACCTGCCAAAGTGATGGCTGTTTAAAGTACATCTTTCCCAATAACAGAAAACAGGTATGTGCACAGTTGCAAACAGGGATTTCCTTGAAGTGTTTGTTGTCATATTATCTACAAAAACAAATCAAGGAGGAGAAGGGTGTAAAACAGAGGTCCCACTGTAAGGGGGGGGGTCAGGAGTACAGCTAGAAACAATACACCCCCCATAATAAAAGTCTATAATGTGTGGCATGTAGAATAGAATTGTCCAGCTCTGTGGACCTTGCCCCTCCGTGACAACATCTTGGGGTGGTGGTATCCCATAATATTGGTGATCCTGACAGCTGTCTCACTTGAGTGCATGCAAGCATGACAAATTTCCAGTAAGATGTCAGCGTGTCGACTGCTCCAAGTGCCCGCGTGTTTTAGCCATACCGAGTGAGCGGTCCTTGGTTTGGTTAGCAGAGCGGACCACGGGCAGGCTGGCCCGTGTGCGGCTGCCGCGGGTGAAGGCCTGCTGGGTTTCGCCCACCTCGGACATGGCGTGCAACGATTCGAGAGAGGCGGTGGACAGGCAGCCCCCTTGGTCTGCCCCTGCGGACTTCACACTCCTGACCTGAGGGGGGCAAAAAGAAGCAGGAAGGGCTTCAAAAACTTTATTGAAAACAATCTTGTAAACGTTACAACGGAGAGCTGCCACACAGCTGCCAATGGCAGTGGACGCCACAGCACAGCATTGTGGGTAGGACCTGGGAGCAAAAGTATGCTGAAGTACAAATTAACTGCACAGACTAATGTTACTCATACAACATTCAGAACATGCTTTTGGTTCACCCCAAGGCTGTGGAACATGTATGAGACATAGAGAAGTGTGATGTGTGGATTTCAGATGACCCCCTCAGTACAGAGTAACAGACAAAAAAAACAACTAAAATTTAAGTTACAAACTACAGGTTTTTAATAAGCACTGCGCAATATGGTTTTAAGGGATAGGAAGACTTGTTTACGGGTGTGAAAATTAAGAACAAGGAAGACACCAGTTGCCACTCCAGAGGCCAGTAGGATACGTGATAGTCAGTGTAACAACTCTTGTCATGATCATCAGCACTTATTCTGAAGAGGCTAACACTAGAAACCTGAGGCCTCTGTCTTGCAACTACGCTCAACAGTTGTCACTTAGATGTTCCTCTGAAAATCACTATATCCAACTAAGGATGTTTTGAAATAACAGGTTGGATCTATACAATTGGGGAAACTGAAAAGTTAACAGGCTTTTTCGTAAACCATCTACTGAACGCCCTGAATTACATTCTAGCTGCGTTAAAATACCAAGCGTGCTGCTAACAAAACATTTATGGTTAAACCTCAGCTATTCTCAACATCTTGTGGACACCTGCAGATGCAAAGACTGCATGGAATTCTGGTCACTGGCGAGGGCTTCATCCTCCCTTACCTCCTTTTTGCTGCTGTGGCAGTGTATTTACTTCAACTTGGCTTCAGCCTGCTCTGACTACAGCTCTGCTGCGTTCAGACAGTCCTTACCTGCTCTCACACAGGCTGACACATCTTTCTCCTAGAGAACCATGTTTGTATAAAGTAAACTGAAATACAGAGGTGAGAGCTGCCAGTGGGGCCACCTGTTTTCAGGTGAATCTCTCAGAATAACCCTTGTTTTAGTTAGGTTTCACACCTTCACTGAAGCCCATGACAGCCTGGTACTGCAGGGGTGTAGATGAGCACCCTGTGCTGTACCGGGACAACTGAAGATGAACAACTGTGTGTTTTAAACCTCAGCTGTCCTCTTGTGTCTCATAAACCGACGCTGCCTAATGAGGTCAATTAAAAGCAACCAAAAGGGACGTACGACTTGTAGCATCATGGAAAAAGATCTTCATAAAAACTCTGTACCAATGTCTGTATTATCATGTGCTCTTCTCGGCCTGGTACTAAAACGACAGCACAAAACGTGGGTGTTGTATTCTCTAAACTAACCAGGACTGTTACACAGGTGCTTTAGTTTTAAAACGCCTTCCAAAAAAAAAAAAAAAAAAAAAAAAAAAAAAAAAAAAAAAAAAAAAAAAAAAACGGCTGTGAAAATCTAATCCACAACCAGATAACACTCAATTAACAATATCTGCAGCACTCTCAGCTGAGCTTTGCTAAAGTTTGCTAAGTCATTTACAGCATTTCACCTATTTTAAAATAAAATTTTTATCATGCTGTTTTGGAGAAGATAGCTTACACCATGGACTTGCGTAAATGCGCTGTTTGTGGCATTAGGAATGGCGGTCTCTTGTCACACCATCTGGTTTTAGGTTAACGCTGACGGAAAAAAGGCCAATGTGTAAGAATTTTGTTGATGGGAAATTGGACAGATATGGAGGGTAAACATAGAGAGAGAGCGAGAGAGAGACAGTCCGCTATCAACAGGACTGAGACAGCTGTTGAGTGAAGACCCTTATACAGTGCACAACTGGATCCCTTCTTACCCCAGTGAATTTCCATTACTCTATCATTCAATGCCCCCCCCCAAGCACCCAACCCAGCCTGTTGCCTCTGCTTATGACAAACACTCTAGGAGTGTAATTTGTGGCTAGCAAAAGCTCCCCAGATAATAATAGAAAAAAAATAAACGTTCCATGCTTTTCATCTTTCACACATTAATATAAAATCAGTTTAGTCCAACATAACTTAATGGAAGTAATGATGCAAGTGGTGCTCTCCTACCAGACAGGTGCGGAGATGGTTAGTGTTGTTTTCCTGTGTGATTGGGGGGTCGTGACACACCCCAGAAGCAGATAGCAGATGCTGATGGGGGCCTGGAGGTTATGAAGCTCTCACGTGACCAGAACCTCGAGTTTCAGCTCCCAGACGTGAAAAGTGCAGAGAAAAGGTCTTCATGAAAAGTTAGTTTTAAAGCATTTGTGCGTCTCCATGGCAACTGTGGAATTTGAGATAAAACTGGTCCCACTCAGCCATAACAGTTACACTAGTTTCCAGTCTATGAGACTGCTGTGATTCCCGTGATTTGCAGTCCACTGCGTTTCAGCAGCAAAGCGTGAGCCACTGAATTAAGTCACAGCGCATGACTGTACGTATGAAGGCAGGCTGAAGGTAGTCCACCATACGTCTCAGACCTGCAGCACAAATGTGAGCTGAGGCTAACAGAGCAACCAAGTCACAAAACAAAGCTCTAGATCTGCATGAAGGTAGCAACCACTTTATTGATAACTTAAGACAAGCCTGTTCTGTCTGGGACCATATGGTCCACTGGGTGACATTACACAGCATTCGGACCACAGCACACCTCTTCCTGTAACCGGAAGGTTTAACGCAGAGCCACTCTAAATCCTGAGGTTTTATGTTGACAAAAAGGTTGAGGAAAAATACTTAGACCGAAACCACGAATAGCACTTCCTAGGAAAGAGCACCTTTCTTGCATGGTGTGGTGTATCAAAGGCGTGAGCGATAATTCGACCAACCTGTCTTTAAACAGCACCACGAGCGCTGGTGTATCTGTAAAGACCAACAGGAGGTTCTCTAGTGCACTGCGATAAAACTCAAACAGATGCCTTGATTGAGGGTCTGCCAAGCAATGAGGTCATTGGCATCTACTGGAAATCTGAAGGCACAAGTACCTTTTGGGAAAGCCTGTTCCCAGCCTAAACCCTAGAGTCTTAAAATGGAGATATGACCAAAAATTAAATACTCCAATATATGCATGTTAAACACCAGGTAGCTTTTTTAATGCGACAAGATTCAGTCAATATAATAGTTCTTTAATTCTAGTATTATATTCACAAGAAGTACAATAATGTCCGTTATAATGGCTAGCTTCAGCACTGACGATGAAGTATTCTGTTAGCTGGAGAATCCTTTTGATTAAACTTAGGCTGACGGAGCCACCCTAATTAAACCTCCTCCACATCCCATACATTGTCAGTTATCTTTTACTTCAGTTCTAGACTCGTGTTATGGTACCAATCATTTTTGCGTATTTTAAACGTGAAAAATTATTGCATGAGCCGAACCAAACTTTTTCCTCTTTTGTTTGATCAACATCTGCGTTTCGTTTCGCTCGGACAGTTTTTAAAACCCAGCGCACTGCTGAGACACTTTAATGTGCAGAATTCTCACTGGATGTAGCAGCTGAGTTGTGAGAGATCAGACCATACGAATGCGGGGGCTGATCTACGTACGCTATCATACAAAGTCATAAATCTGAATTATGGCACCTAATGATGCTGCTGACCGCTGCAAGTGTTTCAAAATCTGGAAACCAGCAAGCAAATTTAATAATGATTTTCATGCATCCACTTACCCTGTGTCATCAACATGACTATATGTAGTATCTGGTTAAAATATTTTACCCAGCAAACCGGTTTACTTACTTAGGCCATTTTGACTTAACCAAACATGTTCCATTGAAGTCAATGGCAGAAAAACAGTACTTAAGACAAAATGTCCACACAAGTGAATCGTATCATGTATGCACTGTATACAGGAAGGCCAGGAGTGGCTGGTGTGTACCACGATATTTGACACACCATCAGTGATACTGGGCCGCTTCATCCCTTCACGTACCCACGAACACTTGAGTTGGCCCTTTTCGATGTGCGTCTTGAAATTAAACCGACCCGTCCAGTGAAATTCTTTTCCTTGATGCATTGTGCCAAATACTCGCACCAATTCCACAGTTCCCACTCATAAGGCCAAAACCAGGACAATGAAACCCCTTTCACTGGCCAAATACCCCTTTAAGCTCCAGGCTGGAGAAATCAGCTCCACTAAGGCACCTGTCCGGAACAGCGCTGACCCACGTTGAGTTTTTTTAATTTTTTTCCTGTGGACTTAAACACACTCAGTTTTGCTGCTTAAACTTAGCTCTGCAGGTTGGTTCATACTGGTCAGTGGTAACCATTACAGTTAGGTTTAAAACCCAATGATTATCCAGGCACTCATGAGCCCAGTCATATGCACAGCTGCACACCACAGATACACACAAAATTCACTGTACTCAGTATTTTCTGTACAGAGCATTGATCATTAAAGGTACTACAGGATTCCTGTTGCTTGGATACAGACATAGAGCCCTCTGATAACTATGGGTTTGTGTCAGAAATCCCAAAGAACACACCATTCACATAAGAAGGAATCCAAGAGTAAGGTGGCTTAGGAGAAGGTGGGCTGGGACGGGGGAAGGTAGGAGGCCGCGTAGCTAAAAGGTCAAGCAGCCGTGCTGCATTCTCACCTAATCGCTGGCAGATGTATGGGTCACAATGATTTCACCGCTGGTGGCAAGCTAAGTCTTTGAAGTCTCAGTGAAGGTAAATAAACGAAAGGCACTTAATTTGGATGTAATGTTCCTTTATCTGAAAACTCGTATGCCACGGCCGCTATGCACACAACCGACAGCCGGTGGAGGTGGGGTTAATGTGCCTGGCACTTGACCTGTACGGCAGCTGGCAGGAGGCTGGATGTCCAGGATTTGTTGTGCTGCTAATGGTCAGAAAGATGGTAGCTCCTGAGACTGATTTTCCTCCAAGTGATATAACTTCCCTTACTGAATAACATGAGAATAAAAACGGAAAAACTTGGAAAGAAAAACTCTTGCACAAACAAGTGGACTGCAGAAGTGAGGTAAACTCCTTTTCTGGTCCTCAGCCACCATAACTGGAGATGCTAAGCAACCAGCGCTCATCTTTGCCCAAACAGGTTTGTCAAAGTATGATTGGATTACGCTGCCGAATCGCCGTTGCCGAAAAAAAAAAAAAAAAACAAAACAAAACCCATGGAAAAGCATGTTGGTACTAGATGGTAATCCCCAATCTGTGCATACACTTGCGTTGCATTACTCATGATATCAACGAACATTAAGAA
The DNA here is from genome assembly GCA_025773905.1 of Chitala chitala. NCBI lineage: Eukaryota > Metazoa > Chordata > Actinopteri > Osteoglossiformes > Notopteridae > Chitala > Chitala chitala. The sequence goes on from JABJVR010045454.1 coordinate 29,454, forward strand.
ATAAATATTATGACTGTAACCATTTACTTTCGATGTTAATAAACAAAGCTTTCTGAGGCTGTAACAATGTAATTTCGATGTTAGTGAAGTAAAATAAGATGTTCGATGTTAATTAAAGCGCTCTGAGGCAAATTGTTGCGAAAGGCGCTATATAAAATTTTATAATAAACTTAATTCTTCTTCCTCATTTAAACTTGCCAAGATGCATCCAGTTAGGTTTGTTGTAGGAAACCTTTGTGGTAAACCCGTGTTTTACACGACAGTATCCTTTTTGCAGTAGCTAGTGATTACAGTACAAGTAAACAGAACATCAACAGTTTGCACAACAAAACGCAGTAATCACCACGAAACGCGTGAATAGTCACTTACTTTGTTTATTTAAAAAAATATTCAAACGAACATACTATCCAAGTATACATACGTGACATCCAGACCAATATACCCTGGAATTAGGCATCCTGAAAGTTTATTTTCGCAACACAATCTTACCAAGCAATGCAGATTTGAAAAGGTTAAAAACTTCTCGATCTTAAAATCTAACTAAATGTAACACACCACAGCAAACTCAGTATGCTCTGTTGGATATTAATAAGGTTTGTATTTAATTGTTCGGCTACAGCGCCACCCTGAGCGTCTTCTGAGTAAGAGAGGTCCACAACGGCACCCGGTGCGCAACATCACCCTAACCCAACTCCGCATAAACAAAATGTGCATAAAAAAACTTTTCCTTCTGACTTTGAAACATTAGGCTACGATTAGGATATCTTGGGGAGGTCGGTTATTACCAATGTCCTCTCTCAATTAGGCAATTGCAAAAGTCTACCAAAGACGCATTAGTCTTTTCGAAAAGTTTGAATTTATGCGTTTTACCTTTATCCAGTGCCAAACAGCGCTATCTGTGCACGTTATAAAGCCACGGTTTTCCGTGTTTCAGAGCCGCGGCGAGCGCGTCTCGTGCCTCCGCACAGCTGGCCAGCTGTCTTCAAGGACCAGGTACTCCAACTACGACTAGTACGAGCAGGACTCTGCATGTAAGATGAGCTCCGCTGACATCAGAAGTCTCCATAGTAACTGAAACCCCACCTAATCGTAAACCGAATTTACCTGCCAGACTCGCAGCGCAGTTGCCATAATTTATTATAACATGAAATAGTTTAATCTGGGAAATACAACCAAAAAATCTGAACAAGTTGGGACGGTATATAACTGAAAATGTTAACTGAAAATCATCAGTGTCTTGTATTACATTGAAAACAATTCAACTGCACATTATATGACGTTATGCCTCCTCAAGTTTTATTCTTTGTTCAAAATAAACACTAATTTCAATTCTAATGCCTGCAACACATTCCAAAAAAAAAGTTAAGACAGTTGCACTTTAGGGCTAGTAATGAGGTAAAACAATGAAATAATTTGTTTTGAAACAGGTGATATCCAAGGTGATGTCAACAGGTGATTGCAATCATGATTTGGCATATATGTATTGCCTTTACTCATAAAGGGATTAGCAATTAGTCAAAGAAGGGTTAGTGATTTGTCAAAGAATTGATTGTTAACCTCAAATGTGACAAAAGCACAGCATCAGAATTTAAGATATAGGTTAACAACACTACCTCAAGAGCCTTGACAGCACAAACACACCACAATCTGATGTTTCTATTTATTGTTTGAGGACCTTGTGCTTTCAGTACATTCATGTAGGGAAAGTAGGAAAACTCAGTCATTATGGTATCTTAAGCAGCTACTGTCAAAGATAAACTTATTTTTTTCATCAATGTCAATTGAAAAGAACACTGACCTTATTGCTGCGGAGAATATCCATTTAAAAGTAATGAATCGTAACTACAAAGATTATGGTAACATGCCTTTTCCGCTGTTTTTGCTAACATAAGCATCACCGTGCACCAGTAACCATTATACCGTGGTCGGCGCTCAGAACCTTTCGGCATTCTTGCTTCCAGTTCTGAATTTATGGAGTTACAATGCAAGTCTTGAAAACCACGACAGGACAAAACGCTGCTCGTTCCTGCGGTGTGGTACGGATGAGGTCTGCTTCGGGGGAGCCTACGGGAGTTCAGTCTGACATGTTGAATGTATGCTGTGTCTGTTGATACGAACACAGCTGAATAGAAGTAAATACCTGAGGATTTTTATTATGTCTGACACCAGTGACCTCACTCCATATGTCATTTCATATTCATTCTTGCCCATCTGCACACTTTGACCCTCCATAACAGTACTGTTCACCCTGCCAGTACTATTCACCCTGGCAGTACTGTTCACCCTGTTGGTTACTGTTTTTTGTGTGTGGAGTGTCATACAGTCACTTAGTGAAAACATTATACATATATGTAACATGCACTAGCTATTTCAGGGATCAGCAAACTACAGCCCACACTGTAAAATCTAATTACTTGGGTTTATTCAGAAAAAGCATGGAAATGGATTGCCTTAAAAATTCTAAGTACTTTGTTTATTCTGGTAAAGTGGATTTAATATAACATTCTGAATCCACTCCACCTGAAAAAGTAATGTAACTTAGAATTTTTAAGGAAACTGGTTTCCATGCTTTTTCCAAGTAAAGAAAACTAATTAGATCTTACAATGCTTGGGCCAAAAGTGCACTGTAAAAGTTTGTGCGGGGGCCTGAGGTCTTGTGTCTTTTTGCAGTAGCACAACTTTGCCCACTGCAATTTACTTTTCAGTTACCGCTGCGGTGAGCTGAGGTCATTAGCACCGTAAGACAGGAGTTACATTTGAACGGAGAGAACACGGCTAATCGTTATCAGTCAGGCTAGCTTCCATCATGTCAAAGAAAAGGTGTCTGGCCCTCAAAGGTGAGACGAGCCCTTGGGTTAAAAGGTTGGCTGACCTTGACTTGCATAATGAGAGCTATGTGTCAGTGAGATGCTGAAGGTCTGCTTCGTGCAGCTGGTGTGTTGATAGCTGATGTCACCCTTCACTTGGAAGCTGTCTCAGCAAGTCCTAGCTAGACTGGATGTATAGTACTGCCTTATAACTGTTGCTTAACTTTTCAGAAATGCTAATGCTTATCGCATATTACAATGCAGAAAGCTAGGCTATGCTCATCTGGGGCGAGGTATTCACTCTTATTGGGTCCACTGTAACATTAGGTGGACAGCCTCATAAATACTGAGAGTCACTGCTGTGGATAGGCCTCACCCAGCAGGTAAGAGGGACCAGGGGAACATACCCTCTCCTGGAGGCGCTCCTGGTGGCCCATGATGGCAGAGGCATGGTGGGGATACTTCTGCTTCAGGTGCTCTAGGAAGGCCTCACGCTTCCTGTCCATGTCGGAGGCTCTCATGGTGGAGGGTGCCTCAGGGCCACGCCCGCCTAGTGTGTGCGCCCTCGTAGGACCGCCGTGAGGACGCTCGATGCCCAAACAGCTGTTCCCATTCACGGATCTCTGCTCCTTGCTCAGTGGGCCAGCGTTGTCTGATGGGCTTGCCCTCTGATTATTCTTGCCCCCTGGAGAAAGAAAAATGTAGTGGAAACGGTGACAAAACGTTACTGATATGTCAGTTATTCCCATCTGCCTGTGATGACACACCACCTCCCCTCAAACACAATTACAGTTAATAAACCTTTTATACCCCCCTAATTTAGACCTTGAAAGTAATGATGTAGGTTTTATTTCAACTAGGAGGCAGATGCACGCTACTTTTGCAGTCTGATCCGGTGTATTTTTAACCAAGTTACCAGGATGCATGTTGACTGGGGGGGACAATTCACTCTCTTCCAAGTACTGCAGTAATGTGACCCCCCCCCCCCCCCCCAGAATCCACGCCTATGCTTCAAAGGATGTTTTTCGCTCATAGATATGCACAAATAATATGCTTTTTACAGCCCTAATTTCATTCCTTGAAAAAATGTCTTTCTCCAGCAGGTAGAGTTACTGTATATAACAACTTTTAGACATGTGGATCCTCATCAAATACTGTCAATGACATGATTAATTTGTAACCCCCAAAACAGGCCTGTTGGACACTTGGCAAATGGGGTATGTGAAAGTCCATATTTAGAGAGAGAGAGGCCATTTGTCTTTGCTTTTCAAAGTTGCCACAGGCATATCTGTTGAAATTTGCCAGTTGCCCCCACAGAGGTCAGAGCAAGTGGCCTTCTGCACACCTTCAACATCTCTGGCTGCAACACTCAGACACCGTCTCCCGACCTGAAGGAGGTCAGAACGTCTGGATTAGACAACTAGTGACTTCTGACCCGAAGAGCTGTATTTTCGTGTGTAACTACAAAAGACAGCTTGTTCTGTCTGTTCTGTGCTTTCTAATTTTATTTTTCCTAAAGTTTTGCAGTATTAACTGCAGTTTTGCCTGTCTGACATTAATCTTATTGTGGCTTAACTTTGCAAAGTTGTTATATCTTTGCTGTGCTCTTTTGACCAGCTGTGGTGAGAGGACACACTAACCTGAATCATTTACCACGATCGTTACTGTTTGTTAAAAACATTATTTGCTCGTGTGACTGCTGTCTTCTGGCTACCTCCAAAATTTCTCATGCACAGAACAGCAAGGCGCCAAAAATCAAAAGCCATTACAGGTTACAAAAGGAGGATTTTCCCAAGGTTTGTACTGGTTCAAAACAGGACCGGATCTGTCTCGGGCTGTAGTGTCGTTGCTTGTGGCGACGTTCACATAAAACCTAAAAACGTCCAAGTACAGTTTGCAGCGAAAGTACAGATCCCTAATGTCACGGCATGGGAGTTGGCTGAAATTAAAGCTTTTCCCTCGGGGAGGTTTCAGCGAAGCAGCAGTCTACAGCGGGCATGTGCAAACTGCACAACTCACTGCAGTTTAATGCACTAAACGTCTGCGAAAAAATAGCGAAGAAATGCCTCTGTAGGTGCATTAACAGCTACGTTTTGTAATGCACGACTGCATATCTCATAAAATAAAAACTGTTGACAGAAGCAATGTATCATCAGAGCACAAACAACGTAACATTAAAAGCCAAGCATAGTGAAGAGGACTTATATATACTTATTACATAATATTAGCTATTGCTTTATACATTTACACTGCTGCAGGATTACACCGCCCGTCTATTGTTCCCCTTTTACAACACACCTGCCAAAAGTGTTTTGCAACAAGCGGTGGCAGTTTGCAGTGTTCTGCATTGTGTTACAGAAGCATGAGTTTAACGATGGAAATTATGTCAAACGTGTGCAAAAACAACGGTAAGCAACAGCAGCGTCCTCGACAGCTGTTTACAGTTTTTGGTAATCGTTCGGGGCTTCGATCAAATAGATTAACCAGATGTGCGTTTATAAAGTACAGACTGGTGAGTGCCTCACTACTGAGGTAACATGGAAACAGCGGTGTGTACACAGGAAACAACCGTTTCCCATTCCTTGCAATTTATTATTATTGTTGTTGTTTTTTGTTGTTATGTTCTGCATTATTACTTTCTGACGTGTCACTAACACAAATACGGTACACACCCAACAACATGGTTTGGAGGTAATCTGCGATCCTATAAATCTCCTCTTCCCTTCATTATTAACCTGTTTAATCAGTTTACTTGAACTTCTCATTTGAAAAGATACTTCTATTATATAAATATTTCAATAATGTTAACGCTTCTGCCCTTTGCTGATATAAGTACCATTAACATAAAAGATGGGTGGCAAATGTGTTACAATATGCACTACCTGAGATTGCAGGTCTGACGTTTATTCTCCCTGTATTAAAGTGCCCACACCAAATGCCCGCATTCAGTGTCCCACTGAGAAAACCTGTGGGCTGCAACTGTTGAGCAAACATGCAAAGACAGCAGAGGAAAGATTCCACAGTGGAGCAGTGGTTAGCATGTTTTCACATGCAGGCTAAACACCTGCTTAATGGAGGGATCTGATAAGTCAGGCTTCTGTGAAAGGTTGCCGTGGAAACTCATGAGAGAACGCTGGGCTGTAATGGTGGGCTAATCTGAGCCACAGTGTTTAAGGAGCATACCAGCGTGCTACAGGTTCTGGCCCCAGTAAAACAGTGTACCTCACTGGGATTCTTACTAAGGTATTCTAAACACAGCAAGTCCTACCATAGGTGCAGTTGGTAATGTGTGACAACAGCAGCAATAAACATACTCATTACAGGTTACTGAGACATATCTGTTGTTCCTAAACTGAAGTAAAGGTAGATTTTTGAAAGCATGATTCCAGACTATCTCTCACTTGGTTGCACAACCTGAATTCTGACACATGGGTGCTTAACGGATTTCCACAAATAATGACTCCAGAGACCAGCAGTTGTTCATCACTTCTTGGAACCAGCTGTTCTCGTCTCGTTTTAGTTGGAATGCGCCAACGTTTCCAACTAATTTTCGTCAGAAAAATGAACAAACAGAAAAACATTAAAGATACCTCAATGAAACATACATCCACATTCTCTGGTTTAAAATACTGATGCTTGAACTTCTTTAAATGCAGAAACTTGAAATTAATTTGATCTGTATTGTTTGGTTCCAACAAACAGCTTATCTGTTTCAGGGGTTCTGATATATAATATACTGAATAAGTATCTTAGGTAATGACAGCAAATTGACATTGCTGCATGGTCTGTTAATGTATAAATGAGGTGAAAGGTGTATCTCTCAGGTACAATAGAGGGCAGGTGTGGAGCTTACTGAGGTGTCACAGGTCAGTTTGATGTATTTGAGGATTTCCTTCACTTCAATGCACACTCAGTCCCTGTGTGATTTCTCTGCATTAAAGTCTTATACTTTTATAAACCCTGCTGTCATGTGCCATGTAACCCCCATAATTCCTCCACAAGTTTTTTTTTCCCAAGTCTGCAATGAATCTGAATGTGAAGTACATGCACTCTGTGAAAAGTGCTTGAATGATCTAACAGAAGGTTGATAATCAGGACTACTGCTTATTTTCTGCTCATACCCACTGACTGTTTTAATCGCTGTATTAGCTTCACTTTAGATCAGTACTTCACCAACTGGAGTGAGCTCAGATGTGACCAAATGTAAATTTCATCAATAGCCTGGATGTTAATTACATTTATCTTGTGTTTTTATTTGAAAGGTGTTTTCTTGCTGACCTTGATGGAAGGGACCTTTTCAGGCCAAAGGAATTATTTTTTATTAACTATTTTTTATTAACTTTGACATACAGGACACCTGAGAAAACAAACCATTACGTTTTGTTTCGTTCAGTTCTTGAATTCAGCTCTGGATATTTCATCGGGTTTTTGATAACATGAAGACACACCTCTGTGTATCCTCAATTAATCTTTAGATTAGCGGTGTCCAAAACTCAAACATCAAGCCCTGTTGCCTCATGCTTATGAAGTTCTGAAGGCTTTGTGATGTTGTTTGCCCAGTGCGGGAAAAACGGGGGAAAATATAACACCTAATCCCAGAATGTGAAAAATGAGAAGTTTGCATTAAAGCAAGGCTTTGTGATGCTGTTTTTGGTGTGGACCCCTTTGATGTCTTTCTGAAGTCTTTGGAGTCGTCTTCACGATAATGTTTTTAAATGAATAATATAAAATACATAGGGTTAAAAAAGAAAAGTTGTCCTGAAATACAGCTGTTTATATTTTATAAAATAATTAAATCTATGAACCCCAGGTTATCGACCTCCTGCCTTAAAGGGTGCATAAACTGTTTCAGGCTTATCTATGGTAAATGACTGTTATTGTCGAGAATCACAGATTTCATGTTCTACTTAAGGGCCTAAGGATATACATGTTATTCATTTAACCAACAGTCTTGTTCTGATTAGTTTAGCTCAGCTCCAATAACTGAGTGGTGATGAAACAGGTCAGTCCCTCATGCAGAAATACACTAACCAACCTCTCTTGCCAAGAGAGAAATCTAATTTGAGTAATGACATGAAATGACTCTGAATTTTAAATCACTTTAAAATTCTTTTTTTTTTTTTTTTTTTTATTTTTTGGAGCATAAAACTTGTGGGGTCTTTTTTTTTACATTTTTAAACAGTGTACCAACATCAGAGATTCCGATTTGCAAC
>JABJVR010045454.1:37483-50351 GCA_025773905.1 Chitala chitala
CTCTCTTGCCAAGCTACAAATCTAATTTGCGTAATTCAATGAAATGACTCTTAATTTTAAAACAATTTAAAATTCTTTTTTTTTTTTTTTTTTTTTTTTTAGTTTTTGGAGCATATAACTTGTGTGGTCTGTTTTTTTACAGTTTTCTACAGTGTACCACCCTCAGAGAGTCCTCTGTGCAACAGCAGTACATGTAAACAGTAACAACACAGCGACATATTGGAACAGCATGGACATTACTGGCTTGGTTCTGCCCAAATCCAGTTTGTGACTTCCTGCAGAAGGAACACGCTTCCTTTCAGGAACACTGTCACCCCAACAACTGGAACAGCCCATTCAGCACTGCTGGGTGACCTCTGCCCTTTGTTCACACATTCCGTCAAGATTGTTACACTTTTGTGAGAACGTTTGTCCAGTAGCCAGTGTCAACGAGGACCCTGGGGGCTGGAGGGACAGCTGGGTGACAGAATGATGTTCTTAAAAGTCTAACATTTTTGTGCTTTCATGTTACACTCCTATCACCCTTGTTTCCATGGCAATAAAAACAGCACCCCTTTAGGCAACAGAATTTATCACTGCAGTATGTAGGAATGTATCAGGTCTGCTTTATTAGAGAACAGGAACCTGGTGATAACAGCCAAGGAAGTCACGGATTATCTAGTCAGGAAAATTTGATTTCTGTCACCCACTCAAATACAACAGTCTGAACAATCAAAAAAGGGTAACTATAAAATGCACCTGGATTTGCTAGTCCGTATGTGTGTGTGTGTGTGTGTGTGTGTGAGTCTTCTACACTGGATTACTGCAGACTGGGGTTGCGAATCCTCTATTTAGCTCTGCAGCCCGTGTTCACTACATGGAAAATCTGATCAGCTCTTATCACGAAAGAGGAAATTCAGGTCAGAGGTGGAGGCAAAGTCCCCGCCACCAGGAAGACAGATTTGTTTTCTTTCCTGTAATGGAAAAGCACGGAGTAGGAGGCAATGTACTGGGCTCCACTTGTTGCGTGTTCATGCTCAGACAAATTAAGGATTCTCCTTGTGTTATCGTTCTTTCGCATCAACAGTCAAAGCCACCATCAGTCACATTAGCCAGCAACCTGTATTAAAAACAGGACATGGCTTCCCATCACCACGGTAGGTTCAGTGATGGGTCAAATCTGGTTCTTTATTTAAAATGAACAGCAAATGCTTAATTTAACAACACAAATCATTGCCAAGCCTGTAACAATTCTGATGAAAAAAAAAAATCAAGCCCTGCTTTTTTTGACCTCATTCTCTGGCTCGACTTTCTAAAAGAGATAAGATTCGCAATTGGCTGCCGACAGGGTGAAAAGCACTGCTTGGATCTTCACCGTTTGTGCTGATGAGGTCGTGTTACAGGTCGGGCGTGCACATGTTCCCAGCGCAGGCTTGCTCAGGGAACAGCTGCCGTTTGGCCCAAGGGTTGGCACAGCACTGGGGGACACGTCCCAGTGCTCCGATGAGAGCACCCGTCAAACAGCCAGGGTGGGAAGTGTGCGGTCAGAGGGGTGGAGAGAGTGCGGTTGGAGCTGGGAAGAGAGGTGGGGCTGTCTGTAGCCCCTCAGGCTGTACCGCCATGCTCATTCACAGACTGCCTTGGAAGATTGTGTGACATGGGTTTGACAGATCTCTACCTCCCATCATCCATGGACCTTTTCCACTCAAAACAAGTCTGTTTACATGCTGTTAAACTCTGCTGGCTCACCTGTTGACAACTATTCACTTACCATGTGAAGGGTCACGGTGGATGCTTTTGAATGTCAAGCCATCCTGAACAAAATCATTTTCCCAAAAATATGCAGAATATCTGCAGAACATTTTAATAACATTAGACCTGCAGATATTCCACTAATTATATGCCAATTCCACTAAAATCCTGTTACATACAAAATCCTGCATAAAAAGACTTGCTGCTGAATTTAGCTATGTGAATCATAATATATTTCCTTTGACTGTCTCTCAATAGAGCCTGCAGTCCTAAACATCAGTCATTACATTCTTTTGTCTCGAATTGTGTACATGGCATCACAAAATTCCACCAGTCAGTCATATTTAACAGAAAGATACAAAATGCAAACAAATTAGTTCTGTTGACACAGCAGATGCCAGTGTCTCGTTTAATCTCCACCTTCTGTATAACAACTGAAGTGTTAAAGACTAAAAACTTTGAAAGCTAGTGAGGCCAACATTCAACACTCTTCAGCCAGAACGATATTATCAAAACATGACATGCAGAACTTTCCCAAGACGGAATTTACAGACGGAAAAAAATACTCATAAACAAACACCCACTCAAACAAAAAATTGTAAAGTACTAATGTCATATTGTATATGTATATTGCTTTGTCCACATCACCTTCTAATTGCATAAAGATAATCATACACCTTTCCTCACCGAAGTTCATAATAACACACCGTAGTTTCTCATCTAATTTAAATCCACTGCGCTGAAATGGGTAATCTCATTTATCTAGACTGACAACAAGCCGTGTTCGTCCCCTTAGCTAGCAATGACATGTTAATGCTTTTACCAGCGCCGTTTCCTCTTTTGTCTTAATTGCCTGCTCGTGCCAGCGCTCGCTCACCCGACATTGAAGGGTGGGCTGACATTAAAGCGGAATCTAACTTGTACGAACTGCCTTTTGATTGACACAAACGCAATGTAGACCCAGGGGCGAGTGCTTTGCTTATTATCACGGTCAATCTTACTTGTCCAGACAGCGTGTGTGCCGAGATTTCAATGTTCTACAATACCCGTTTCTGTCCTGGAAACGGGCTACGCCATGTACGGCAGCGATATCTATTACAGCCATTTTGACCACATCTTAATTTTTGCACCGATTTACACTATACAACGTTGACAATGTCACAGACATTATTCAATGTCCTGTAACATTATACAACTGGAAGCCCACTGACCCACACACTCTCCTTAAAACACCTGCCGTTGAACCAGCAAGATCCGGCGCACTGCATTAGGGATTTCATAAAGATTGGCATTGTACTGGTTTGAACATGATGTTAAAATGGATTCTTTAAAGACTTGCCAAGCTTCTTGGATTTTGTGCCTGATGTGTAGGTGGGGGTTTTGCCACTATTAAATTATTCATGCTGTTATAAATGCACCCGTGCATGCAACCACAAAACAACATATTGTAACATGAATGCGCAATGACTTGAGGAAGAAAAAACGGCAAAGGGCCTCTTAGCATCCAAGACAGTGGAACCCTTGTCACAAGGCGTGTTGTAGTAAACACGGCTTAAAACCGCGCCTGTTCTTTTGTGTCAAACATTTTTTGGCTGGCGAACGTTTCAGCGGCTTGAATGGGCTTGTAGTCCACGTTAGCTACACTTCAGTTGTATGAGTGCCATCTAGTGTCTAACAGTGTAAGCCAGGACGGATCTGCGTGTAATACAGTTGTGTACTGATGTAAGACACTCGTTTTGCATCACACATACTGTGTCTTTAAGGAAATACTACACACCCATTACAATATCGTATATGTTTTGAAGAACGAATACATTAAGCAAAAAGCAAGATTTAGCTTTGACGGTTTTTTGTGGTTTATCATGGCCCCATTAATCTTCACTGTGGAGATTAAAAATATCAAGTTCTTGCAACTGTTAATGCTGCATAGTGTTAATTAAGAGTGAGCAGGACCACAGTGGCGAGTGGGTGAACATCTCCTCGTTTACTCTCCCGTGAAGCTCTGATCTTGAGGGGATCCGAAGTGAATTTTAGCACCCATTGTAGTGTTTTTACTTTTTTTTTTTTTCCCTGATTGTTACGTGTAGTGGTGCTTGATTGTAATTTCGGTGGTTACCTTGTCGAACTAGGGCCACTTCCGTTGGGCTCGCATCAGTAGAAGAAGGTAACTGTGAAATTCCGTGACGTAATATATATTTTTGTTTATAGTGTCCTGTTTTAGTTTAAGGTGGGTGTTACCTTCTAAATGTGCTACAGTGCACATTTAAAAACAAAACATGTGGCCATTGTACTGAAAACATACGATGGAAAGGGGGTGAGAGTCTATTGTTCCCGAAGACCTGGCAGAAGTGATTCATAGGATAAGATCTGATCTAAAGGTGGGGTACAGAAGCAGTCTGCGTTTAAATAGCTAAAACATATGTCGATGTCCACAACGTTGGCTGCTTTGATAAAGAAACCTCATCTTTACTACCGGTATGACAACCTCCAGAAAGAAAGCAACGGATCAAACCAAACAACTAACAGGATACAAGTAATGAGACCGGTGAGCTAAAGTACTCTTCCTGTCGTGATTTACACTGCAGACCTCTTCGGGTTATGTAGGGATCACCATGTAATCGAAACATATCAGATGCATGCTCCTACGGTAAAATACTGATTTATTTAATAATGTATTTTCAGTAAGTTGCAAACACAGAGAGTGGTCGTGAAAGCCACTATAAAATATGTTCCAAAAATGATGCCAAAGCACGTGTATGCACGAGTGTTTCTGGTTTTGTAGTAATCCAGCGAGGAATCCCTTGTTTATATATTTGTCCCAAGATCTCGTAGCCTATTGTTAGCACTTGTACTAGAGTGGCTGAGCAATTTGTCACCCGTGTCTTCTGGGGCTTTTGTTTGCTTAAGATGATTAAGACCATCCGCTGAGAGGCGTGGGGGTTTGAAGTACCAGTGAGACGAATTAGCGAGCTCTGCCTCGCCGTCCAGTTTAACCAGGGGAGTTCCGATACTGGCCAAGGCATGTAAGAATCATCAAGCGTAGTTTCAAAATTAGACTATATTTACGACTTCAAACCGCTCTTCCAAACGCAGACTGTGTTTACGTTTCTAGCCTCACCGTGAAACACTAGCCCACGGTTGTCAGCGAGAGGAAATGCGCTGTTACAAAAGTACATGACGCGATTTCACACAAGCATGTGTCCCGGAGTTCCAGGTGTGCGAGCTTTTCCCAGGTAAAAGTGTCACGTGATTGTAGGAGCGCAGGAGAGATGCTAGAATCCACTAGTGTCACCAGCCGTAGGGCTTAAGCTTTCACGCCCCAGTCAAACCACAGCACATACTTCACATTGTTCTGCCATATCCAAATTTAACGGCTTCCAGGCTCGAAAATTATCTTAACCTAAAACTGAAATGTGGTTTTATTTAATTCCATTTCCCCCTTTTAGAGCAGTATTTTTGCAATTTGAAAGGTTATTGTGCGCGCGATTTCATACAATGCCCATACATGGATAAATCTAGGAGAGTTTCCAGAAGCGCAAACCACTAAGGCGCTACTAAGATCGCGGCATGCCAAAGCGAAAAATCCCAGACAGCAGTCTTAGGGTAATATTAACGGAGTGAGCAGGGATCATGAAAAAAGGGCTGCTGCTCTGCCGAGGAAGAAGAGCGAGCTGCACGTTTCCCTCTCAACATCTCAAATATATTACTGTCACCAAATTAATTGGTGTTACGACCAGTGTCTGCGATTTACCACGATTAATCTTTCTTTGACTGCTGCAACGCTGTTAGATGGCTCTGCAATTTCCACTCAACGAGTATCATATTTAAAATACTTCAATTAATAATTAAAATACACGTCAATCAAATATACACATTCTACTGCAAAACAATAACCAATAAATAAACTTATCCTAAGTACTGTACATTAATTATAGAGCAAAATGCTGTACTTATTAACGACTCTAATCTTTCAAACATCTGTTTCCCACTGATGTGTTTTGTTTCTTTAGGAGTGGGGATAAAACTATACGTTTAAATAAAGACATTACTATAATTCAGAGCAATGCAGTATAATCTGGGACCGCCTGATACAACTTCACACCACCTGTTGATCTGTCGCGTCGCGATTACTTGCAAGCAAGCATGGATAGTTGTTAAACTAATTGCGTCCCTTGAAAAATATTAATTGTATTCCCACCACGGAACTCCAATAGCGCTGGGTGACCAATAAACGTTTAGTAAGATTAACTGAAAAACGTGAGTAAACTGTACTAAAGTTTTAGTTCGATGTTCAACGAAAAACCTCGTTCATTATGTCATAACGTCACAATGTATATAATTTAAACACAGCACTGTTTAAAAAAATCGACTCATTCTAAACATTTTAGATCACTTTTTATATGCTTAATTAGTTTAAACTGAAATTAAGGAGGGTTCATTATGCAATTCACTTACATACTGTACATTCATCCATAAACTCTTTAAACACACGTGAGCGTTTCCATATATTACTTTTGCACACACAAGCCTTTTTTTACACGTGTTGGCGTTGAACTATTTATTATTGTATATAAATAATATTCTGTATATATTTTGAGAGAGGTACTCACAATGTCTATCACTGGCTTCCGATTGCTTCGCCTCCCGGCAACCGCGGCTGTCTTTTGCGGAGTGCTACTCCGTTCGGGGGGAAAAAAGTTTACAAAGTGGTAACTCCTCTGCCGCATTTCCAGGGCTGTGTGTTTACACAAGCCTAGCCCCCCCCACCCCTTTCCTCTGGATCAGCCTATTTCCATCCCTACAAACCCCTTCAAACACTGGATGGGCTGGGGACTTGCCAATTCGAGTGGTTGTACGTGATCCAGTGATGAGAAAGACTTCGTTTTTTGGCTCGAGAGAGCGAGGATGACAGAACGGGGCGATTCTTTTAAATCCTGATGGCACCATCTTTGCTGGACTCAGTCAAGAGTAGGTTAGAGGAGACCTGAGAATGCACATTGGGGAGGGGGGAAGGGGGTTGTCAAGAGGACAAATTGGCTGAAAGAAAACAAATGCAAGACCCCCAAGAGTGGATTCCTGCAGGGGACAACATGACGGGGCAGTGGGCTTGGTGCTCTGCCAAGCAGCACCGCTCTGTGACTAACATGTGTGAAAAGAGGCAAACAGGGCACCAGAGAGCCCAACCCTCAGCCACAAAGACAGGGGCCTTTCTCAGTAGGGCTGGGGCCGTGCAAAGTCCCCTCACCTGAGGCCTTCTCTGACCACCTCAACCATCAGGTCCTGTGGTTAGGCTGACAAAGGACAGCAGAAAGAGAAGAAAAGTTGTAACTAAGATGTCCGCAATGAAATTATGAAACTGAGTTTGTTAACAAAACAAAAAAAACAACGGTTAGTTTTGTGTTGCAAAACACTAGTGTGGGAAGGGCGGCTACACAGATAACCAAAACAAATTAGGGAAAACAACAGCTAATGGAAATGTTTACTCCAAGCTTCAGGCGGTTCCATGCATTGTCTTAGTGTCTAAATCACATTACCAGGTGTTCTCAGATCAGCACCTATGAATGCAGAACTCCTCCGCGACCCAGCTGAGTGGCAGATCGCAGGCATACTGCATGGTCTCCATAAAGCCACTAGGTTGGGTACAGAGGTTCTGCCGGTCCTTAAGTAAACAACGAGTTGTGAAATCGAGGCTCTATTGTCTCCCTCATAAGCAGTACACTCGGAAACTGCAGTCCCATTGAAAGCCACATGAGTCTGTAAAACAGAGTGTTTTGTGTATTAACTGCTCGGGCCTAAGATCCACACCGAGTTGATTCTCATCACGCAGACAGATGGCATATTAAATAAAAAGGACAGAAGCGGACCTGTAAAAAGCTGTACACCCGACCCATCAGACATACACTGAATCATTCTACACTGAATTAATTATGATATCCTGAGCTGTGATGATAATACCCACACAGAGGCTCCACTCATGTACTGTTCTAAGCCAGACACTGAAACATCAATGGTCTTTTATTGTACCCGCGGTGATGTCAGCGCAACTCCCGGGTCATGGACGGTGTAAACATCTGTAGTTCCCACAGGCAAATGGGTCCAGGACTGCATTACCCATCTGAAACTGTCTATTCAAAGTGAACTGTTTTATAGCAAAAGTGAGGTACAATATCCAGTTTCAAATTTGCAGTTCAAAGCCACTAAATATGACAAAGTAGTAATTTCCAGCTTGTGATTTTCTACACTTATTTCAGCCGACATTCAGAAATCAGTGCCTGTTCATGATGAACAATTTTTACTGAGCTGTCAGGCTCCAAAGTGCATTTATATAAGATATTACTACAGAACCCACTGCTTTCAAAACAAATGCCTGTGGCTGTTATTATTTTCCAAGCAGATTTGTGTGAAAAGAGAGTGATGTCACTTCCTGGTTTTGCTAACCAGAGACCCAGCTCAGTGGCTGACCACTCTGATGAAGAACACCCGTGAGAAGATGTTCCATGTCTGCGTTTCTCATCAGCTGTCAGATCAATCGAAACCAAAAGAACTGCAAAACAGCAGCACTGCACTAGGTTTAGTTTTACTGGATGGCCATGCAGATTACCACACATGACACAGAGCTTCTCTGTTCACAAGTATCGTCGAGGAGTCCAGACCTGCAGCTCTAACAAGTGACAGTTAAACTGGCCTGACAGAAATTTGCACAGGTGCTTCTGAAAGCTGGAGACCCTGCACTGACACCAGCCGCCAGCTCTCAGGACACTTCAAAGAGCAGGATGATCATCAGGCTAAAAAACTCAATTCTCCCTTTTTTCTTCCATGCCTAGTTACTAGAAGTGACTAGTTATGTGACTAATTGCTTTGATTAAAAAGGTCAAATTGCGCATGGCTTGTAGAACACATGAGTAGCTACACTGTTGGCAATTAGTCTGTATCTCTATGATGTTGTAATATCATAAATTGTATTATAAACTTTACACTACTTGCACATTTACAGGTGTTTTAATTTGTGTGTGCACATTAAAATTACATAAAGATTTAAGAGCAGCAAGCAGTAACAGTTATCTGTTACCTCTGTGTTTCACTGATGTCAATGTTATATATTTTTTTCCCAGCATGCTCTTTGTTTACACAAATTCAGATTGAACATTATGTTAAAATGCACAATGGTATGAGCACTTAAGCTTAACTTGAGATTTCATGTCAATCTTTAACTGCTAAACTGCCGCCAATAACTATTTTAACAGGCAAGATCCTGAACAGCTATGTGTTATTTACAAAACATGTCATTTAAAAATCTGATATTTCAGATTAATATAATGGTGACAGCCTTTCAAAAAGTATACTTTTGTGTGATTTAACACAGCATGACCATGGTGCTGACTCACTGTTTATCAGGAGAGCAACAATTATCACGAGAAGTGAATAACAAAGCGCTAATCGGTGATGTATTAATGTCTTTGTTTACCATTTGATGTTTCTGCAACTTGTCATAACGAGATAACGAGGAGTTGTGACATTTTCCACTGTCACCAAAAGCCACATGAGCATTTCTGATAGGAACAGCATACCACGGTCCAATTACTAAATGGAAGTCAAAAACGCTATTTTAAGATGCATATTCTGCAAATTCAATCATTCTTTAATTTACAAGCTTCCTATCCATGTCAGGGAAATCTATCCCAGACAGCACCATGGAAGGCAAGGTACAGCCCAAACTGTACTCACAGTGAAAAAATATAATGTACCTTTTAATGCACCGAACAAAGTAAAATCAGTAAGTTGGAAATACCTGTTAAAAAGACTGAATGGTATTTTTTTATTACACTCCATTGGACAGGGACCGAACATCAGCAAGCAAATATGGCTACAGCATCAAAACCATCACATAGATTGGAAACTGAGCTCCATTACTGGTGTGGAGGAGCTAGGATACCAAATGATGGCATCTGCTGCCTAGTCGAGGTCAGACCGCTTTCCAACTCCAAGCTGGCAAATTCACAAAGGGAGTCTGCTACCAGCATGGAGCAGGGCATCATAGTGTTTACTTTACACAAGGATTCTTTAAACATACATGGGTCACGCAGTCCGACTGTGAAAACACAGAGAGACGCTGAAGAGACTTTTTTTTCCTAAAGAGACGCTGGAGAGATTTTTTTCTTCTTGTGAAAGCTATGCCATCCTCCTCAATGCTGAGGACACATGTAAGCTGCATCTTCCCGATGAGAAACTAAATTTCTCCCCCACCACACTAGGCACTAACGCTGTAACACTCCTGAACACGGACATCAGCACCTGCTGCTACAGGGCCTTCAGAGCGACACCAAAGCCAGGTGTACACCGGTCATAGGAATAAAAGAAGTGACAAGAACATGTGGGTAAAATGAGAAAAGGAGACGTCCCAAGAAAGTAGTGTGACCTTTTCTCGCTGACTATGATGGGGGTTGGGGGGGGGGTTGGCGCCTTTACTCACATTATAAATGAGGCTATGGGACAGTTTAATAACACGATATGGGGAGTACTGGCTGACAGAACTCCAAAGAAACAGAGTTCACACGTCTTTCTAATGTTTTACTTATAATACTTGAAGCTCCTTTTCAAGAGACAACTGTTCTCACAGCTGGCTTGTCTGTCAAACATGCGGTGAGAGCAGTGCTGTTGCTCTGGAGAAACACTCACACATGCTCATAGGTGAACGGTTCCCATTGGCCGTCGCTGCAAACAAGTGACCTCCAAGGGTCAGCGCCCAAGGATTTGCTCAGCTGTGCAAGACAAAGGCACAGAAAAGGTTTGCTGTCTGCGGTCACTCCCGTTCGGGGGTCCTCTGAAATGGTTGGTTTGTGAGGTGCCTGTTTTATTCTTATTCTTGCCTATGTGCATAATCCCATCACATGCTTAATAAAGAGCTGAAAACTATCACTGCTAAGCACAAAGCATTACATAAACATCAGATCAACAATGCTGCAATGTCCAATGGGTGTGTAACGTCTGAAGCTCTCCTTGTTTGTATATCTACAAAATGTCAATGAAAAATAGATAAATCACCAATGATAGCACAGTTACATAAAAGGCAACCCAAAAAAATTTAAAAAATAAAAACGCATAAAGCAGATTCGCAGTGCTGTGTGTCTAACCGTTAAGATACACAAACATATTTTCAGGTGTCTGCTGTTAATTACTGCTACAACAGCGCCCCCCACTGGCTAACAAGTGCCTGCACTATGCTGGAGCCCAACACTACGGCTACAAAGCAAACAGCAGCATGTAAAAAGTGTATTGGCAGTGCTTTTCAGGGACATTGTGCCCATTTAAACTGAGGAGGCACGTGGTCAGTTTGTAGAAATCAGTTCATTTAATTATTTAGCTACACACACGTTGAGTTTGCAGATCATTTGTGCTGTTTGACAATAGAATAGAAGTTCATTGTCATTGAATACATACATGTCATTTTTCTGTAAATTACCCTTGGGGGAACAGCCACATGCAGCACCTGGGGAGCTAGCGTTTGAGTGTCTTGCTCAAGGACACACCTGGTAGCTTTGGTGGGTTTCAAACCAGGACACTTGCTGATCCCAGCCTGATGTTCTACCCATTGAGCCACCAGGCTGCTGTTACAGTGTAGCGCTGTATTGTGGTAGCATAATAACATAAGAAATGAAACACTATAATGTTACACTTCTGAGAGGGAGAGAGAATGAGAGAGAGCCTCAGTGCAGACACTGTACCCCTTCAAAACACATTTTGTGCATGACGCCCCTAGTGACTTTTATACCGGTGTTTGTCCTGTGTGAGGAAGACAGGGATGAAAGCAAGCTGTACAACAGTGACAAAGAGAGGAAGGTAAGTTGCAGTAAAGTTACAGTGGGACACCACTACTGTGAGCCTCTAGTGGTCACCTCCATCAGCTCAAAGATTAAAAGCACGAGGGCAGCAAATTGTCATCTTAATTGCATTTCCTGCTTCGTTTGTCTCTCTGCTGAAGACTAACGAGGAAGACACTCAGACGTCCCGGACATCAGCAACCAACACAAGTGAAAAGATCAACAGAAAACAGCACAGGAAGTAGTTAAAAACTGACATAACCTGTGAGAAGTGATACTGTTATCTGATCATAAAGGGAGTAAGAATTAAGTAAATGGGGAGAGGAAGTGAGGAAGGCAGGTAAAGCCTCGCCCCTGGCGTCTTCCTGAGCCACACAGGTGTTTATTTACCTGAGCAAAGGTGTGGTGCTTTTGGAGCAGACGTCTGGCACAACACCCTAGAGACATTATCCAGATGCTTATCATGTATTAGGTTGGAAGAGAATCAAAAAAAAAAAAAAAAAAAAAACAAAGAGCTACATTCCTCAAATTAACCCTTTCAGGTGTCATCCTGTTACTTTTCTCCACCGTGGGGCAGTAGGTAACAGAACTGAGATACCAGGTTGACTGATTCTTTGGGACATTGCAGTTGTACCATCAGACATGGAACATGTGCCAGACTACAACAATAAAGTTTTGTTCCAACATAATGATAATTTTTTTTCGTTATCCCAATGTGAATAACAGACTAGGGATTAAACATTTATGAAATTTTAGTTTTGCATCGATCACAGACTCAGGGGACCCCTGACCCTGTAGGAGGTGGAGCCAGACATGGACTTCACCTTGTGCTGGGAGCTTCTGGCTGGAGCGCAGGTACACCCCAAAAGACCACAGTCATCCCTGGGCATCTTTCACCATCAGTAAAGGATATTTCAGAGCAGACGTGCACAAAGGACAGTGAATTTACTGCTTGTTTTCAGAAAGGATGCTTTTGTTAAACAACTTTGTGAAACGTTCTGAGGTGGAGCAGCACCTAAACGCTTGAGGGTTTCTGCTCTGTGTTGCTCGGACCGTCGTTGTTTCTGACCGGATACTTCAGGTAAGTTACGCATTCAGCATTCAGCTGTCATCTTAGCCTGTCAGTACTTTTTTACTTGGCCATTCAGTCCCTATTCACCCATGGCTCAGGCTCTATAGTGCTTCCTATACGCAGTTGTACCTGCTGCACACAACTGCTGTCAGTATAAACTACAGACAACATACCTGCTGTCTGTAGTGCCTGCAGACAACATACCTGCTGTCTGTAATGCCTGCAGACAACATACCTGCTGCCTGTA